>LKNJ01004605.1:0-30918 GCA_002120245.1 Maccullochella peelii | reverse complement strand
TAAAGTATAAAAAGCTTCTTTTTTCATCGTGTGCTTTGTCAAACTGAGACCTTCATTCTCCAAAACTCTGTTTGTGTTCAACCTTCAAATGTCTGTTGTTGAAGAAGAAGATGAAGCTTCCTGTCAGCCAGCAGAGGGGCTTCATTTATTATTCACACTATTTATCTTTCTTTTATTATCTTCATTTTAATGTTGTTTCTGAATGATGACAGACTTCTCTGCTTCTCTGAACTGATTCAGTGAGAAGTTTCTTCGTCTGGATTTTAATCTGACAGCAGATAAAAAATCTGGGTCACGATGATGCAGAAATACTAAAAACATTCCTGTTACCACAAACACATTCAGGTTGGTGGTGAATTTAGTAACACAGACTGTTATCTGTTGTCTAACAGCTGTGATGAAAATACAAATCGAACGTGANAACAGATTGTGGATGATGGTGAGACAGCTCCAGAAAGATGCAGGAAAACACATCAATAAAGAGGTTAATTAGCAAAGTCAAAGTTTGATTGATGTCCGATGTTGCGTGCGTTGTTTCCTTTTATGTACAAAATGGTAAAGAAATTGATTGAACACTAAAACACTATAAAGATTAGTATGCAGTATAATAGAATTAGTTATACTGCTGCTCTCTAGTGGCCACAACAACACACTGCTTTACTTCCAAGGCCTTTTACTGCTGCTGCTGCTTCAGCTCCTGTTACCAATAGTGCCACTACTGCGTTTTATTTTTTCTACCACTTCATGTTATTACTGTACACCTGGTGTGGCGCAGTGTGTCATTGCAGCCACAAGAGAGCAGCGGTGTCAAGTGTTTATTCTCAACAGCAACAAGGTAAATGTTTATATGCAGACCATTTCATTTCAGGTAATTTACATTATAAGATATACAGCAGCAAGAAATATGTACAGAAGAATGTAATAAGTTACATATCGGCAGCCTTGGAATGTAACAAGGGACACTTCAGTACTGTACTTAGTGTAAATTTGAGGTTCTTGTACTTTACTTGAGTCTTTTCTTTTCGTGCCACTTTCTACTTCTACTCCACTACATGTTTTAAACTAGCCAGCCGTTTATACAAGTACAGCTGAAACGGTTAGTCAACTAATCAATTACTGACAGAAAATTAACTGGCAACTATTTTGCTAACGGTTGAAGTGATTTTTGCTTTTCAGATGTGCAGATTTGCTGCTTTTCCTTAGAATGATGTTAATAATGTTGAGGTTTGTTGTTGACTGTTGGCTGTGAAGGTGTCACTTTGGGCTCTGGCTCATTGTTATCAATCAATCAATGGATTAATGGAGAAAAGAATGAAAAGAATCATTAGCTGCAGTCTGACACAAACTAGTTGAAAATGAGCTCCAACAGTAAAATCCTGCTTTTACATGAATGATGAGGAATAATCATCTAATGATATCAGATATAATAGTACAACAGGCTCAGGGGACATTTACTGCTTTAATACTGAAAACTACATTTTACTGATTAGACTTACAGACTTTTACTGTTTTTACATGTTACATAGTATTTTTACAGTGTGGTATCAGTACTTTTACTGTAGTAAAGGATATAAATAGTTTCTCCACCACTGTATACAAGATACAACAAATAAGAGAAAAGAAAACACACAAGTAAACAAATGGAAGACCTGTAGATTGAAGCAGCCACCAGAGGGCAGCAGTGCCAAGGTGACAGCCATAGATATAATATAAATATAATATTTTATATCTATGGTGACAGCAGGAGCCACAGAGAGGCGATCAGTTAAACTGGGAGACTGAGGGTGAAACAAATCAATCTAATCTTACTCATTTTACTGTCGTTGGAAACTGATTCTAATTGAAAATACCAGCCTGTTTTTCTGCGGATGTAAACAAACCTTTAACAGTGTCATAGAACATAAAATTCAGATTTAGTTGTTGTCTGGTGTTAGTTCATGCACAATCGTTTGGCTATTCTACTAGCCTACTACCATGGCTAATGTTGTTATGATGTTTTATCAATTCAACATAATTCCTTTTGATCATATCTGCCTTGTTGATCCCTTGAATATTCTCTTCATCATTTATCCATTTTAATATAATGCATCTACATTAAGTCTGTGTTATATGTTTGTAACCTCTGTGTGTACATATCTGTAGATTTTTAACCTCAGCGAGACACTTTTCTGGTTAAATCCTGATTAAATAATGTTATGTATCATCATCAGTGAAGCAGAGAGGGTTTCTCATGTGTATTTCAGAGTAAAAACTTGTCATTAAACTCAGTTCTGAAGATTCAGAGATTTGATTATATAAAACTGGCTTTAAAATTGGGATTTACAGGGGGTGGACACAATAACAGAAACACAAATGACTGAAAGACACTCGGTGAGAGAGGATAACTTTGGGTATAGATTTTATTAATAATTGTATTTGGGGTTGTTTTTTTTAAATTTTCTTTTATCTATTTTATAATCGTTTTATTTTAAATGTTTTTAATGTATTTTTTGTCCTTTACTAATTTTCTGTTTTGATTATTTTAGTTTCATTTTTTATCGTTTCATTTTATTTTATCACTTTTTTTCCTTGAATCTTTTTCTTTTCCTCTTGAATTATTTTTATTTTATTATTATGATGTTTTTTATTTTTATGTATTTTATTTTTTCCTTCAATATTTTTTATTCTTTGATAATCATCTTATCGTTATATTTTATTTGATCGCATTTCATTAAATTTTTCCTTTAATCTTTTGCTTTCTTAAATTATTTTCTGTATTATTTTTTTTCTCATGACTTCATCCCTGAACGAGCCGAATTCCCGGAACTTCGTGCCTCCGCATCATTTACTGTTCACGGACCACCCTCTTACATCACTGCTTCACTACACCTCCGCGGAGTAAAACAGTTCCTGTATTTAACGCATCGTATTGCTCCGTTTGAACACAAACATTTGATAAAATTGACTGTTGCTAAGAGACCAAGTGTTTAATTATTTATCACGCTGCCACCAACACGCTCGCGAGTCGTTTTAGTTTACTACGTAGCTCACATTTGGCGCGAAAATTGTGGTGTGTGCGGATGTAGAGGGGGGGGGAAAGGCAAGAGCCGGAGTATTAAATGTCTCGAGAGCAGCCAGTTGCAGTGACAACAGCACGCGGCACCAGCTGAGCGTTAAGACTGCGGTTTAATAGGTCACTGTTATCGATTATTGATTGGGAGAGGATTCGTTTTTCACACACGGGCTCCGTTGGATAAAACACACTCTGAAGATTTAACCGTCGCTCACTGGAACATTTGGATTTTACTCAGTTTTCACATCAGTCCCGTCAACTTTATAACGGTGAGTTTTAATAGCAGTTAACGGTTCGCTGCCTGTTTCAGCTCTGCGGGTTCTCTGCGGGACAGTTTTCTCCTCCACGGGGAGAACTTGTAACAAAATCAGTCTAAAAATATGCCGAATTTACCCCTGCAGTTAGTTTTTACCATGGTTACAAACTGTCTTTGTATAGCTCTTACTTAAAACGGTGATTTCATAGTGTTAAAATATATAGTAACATATTTTGTGGCTGTTAGTGTATCCGCACAGCACCAACGCCTCCGCTGGCAACATTTGAGCAAGCATGTTTTTCACCCTGCAGTGACACAGAGTCTGACAGAATAATCACGCTATATTTAACTTAAACACCACTTCTTTCTTAGTAGCTAATTTGGGAAGGTTTTTTTTTTTTTGCGGTAAACGTCGTTGGTGACAGTTTTTCTAACAATTGCTGTTTATTGGGTTTTTATATGCCGAAGTGTTAAGTGTCCTCTATTGATTATGAATCTTTGTGTTTGAGTCATATTTTGTAGTTTTAACCTTTAACTATAAACAAAATAATCCTAAACTTACTGTTTGTTGGATTCGGTTTTGTGGGACTATTGTACTATAATTCACCGCTGCCGAATATACCCCTACATTTAGTTTTCTCTATGGTCACTAAAACCCCTTAAGTTATAGAGGCTTGTAGATAATTAAGATAGCTGTGGTAACTGAAGGCTGGTAGTGTACCTGCTGAGCACCAACACCTCACCTGTTAATATTTGGTCAGGCCATGTGTCCTTTTTTCCCAAAGGTGCCCCTCCAGCGTCACGGAGTTCAGTACACCTGCAGCTCCTACCTGGCTGAAGCTTTTTTTGTTTTGTTTTTTTAAATCTTTCTATTTGAGTTGAAAAGACAACTAAACTGCCAGTTTTTTGAAGGAGGTTTTGTGTGAATGTGATACTGGCACATTTTAATAACGCCCAGTTCACATTTCTTTTTTAATTACAACATACCCCTTTTTTTAAATGGGGTTTTGGATTATTCACATCCAAAATTTAGGAGTAACCTCCTGATGAAGACCAGTCTTTAGAGTCACATCTTAAAGTGATAAGATGACCACTTAAAGAATGTTAAACTGCCTTATTTTTTTAATGGAATTTGGTGCATCTCTCCACCCCGTAGAAGTTGTGAACACTTTTAATGTCAATTTGTACTACTATAGTGTTCATGGTATTCTGTGATTAATTTAAAATAACTTGAACATACTTAATGACTTAATGAAACTATGGCTATCCCCTTAAATCCCCCTGCATGCAAATACTCTTTGAGTTCAGTATTTGCTAAATTTCAAAATCAGCAATCATATCTTTTATGCTAATAGAGTTATGTTTTCAGGGTGGAACTGAATCTGCAGTTGTACAGTTGTCATTAGTGAAATATGCAGATTGAAACCACAGAATATGAAGTTTTTACAGGATAATGGTGAAGTTGCTGAGACATCTGGATTCTGCTTTGTGATAAGAATACATTTTTATTTTTATAGAGAACAGACACCTGTTTTTCCATATCCATAAATGCACATATCCAAAATCTCCTTCTGTATTTGGTATTTTTTGATAGACTTTAACTCAGAGAAGGCTAAAAGTATAATTTGTTTGTACATGGTTGCTTTATATTCAGCTTTTATATAATTCCTTGTTGAATACTTCAGTGTATGGAGGCTCAGAAGTGGGATCATCACAGTCCTGTCAGGTAAAACATGCCAAGCCTGACTCCATGTTTTGTCTCCTCACAGGCAGCCATAATGCCGCCGGTGTTAACCACGTCCAGCAGGAACTATGATTATGACTATGACATGGTTCAGCCCTACTTCCTCCTGGATGGCGAGGAGGAGGACTTCTACCTGCCTCCACGCAGCCAGCTCCTCCCAGGCCCCGGCGAGGACATCTGGAAGAAGTTCGAGCTGCTGCCGACGCCTCCCCTGTCCCCCAGCCGGAGACCCTCCCTCTCTGACGTCCCGCTGTCTGCCGCTGACCACCTGGAGGCGGTGTCTGACCTGCTGGACGAGGACTGCAACCCGTCCGCTGCCTTCCTGCAGTCCTTCATCATCCAGGACTGCATGTGGAGCAGCAGCTTCGCAGCCGCCACCAAGCTGGAGAAGGTGGTGTCCGAGAGGCTGGCCTCGCTGCGGGCTCGTCGGGACTCCTCCACAACCGACAACACTAACACCACCACAGACAGAGCAGCTGATCAGCAGGTGGGCAGCTCTCAGGTGAGCACGGGGTACCTGCAGGACCTCCACACAGCAGCGACAGACTGCATCGACCCCTCCGTGGTGTTTCCATACACCACGCTGAGCGAGAAGAGCCGTGACGGAGCAGCGATGGAGGTGGCATCAGAACTGTGTCTGGACTCGCCTCCACTCAGCAGCAGTGACAGTGAATCAGGTGGGGAGCAGGCTTTTATTTTGAAAAGAGTTCTAAAACACTTAAAGGCTAATGTGGTTAATTACAAGCCACGTCTTATTTTCACAGTTTTATCTGTCATTTCTATTAGTCGTGATGACACGGTACTAAAGTGTTACGCTGGTGCTTGGCTGGCACTCAGCGTAGGAGAATGGTTGTAATAACTCTTCTGTGGCTCTGGAGGAGACATTTACGCATACGTCAATCATAGTGAGGTCATCAGAAAAGTTAGCCATATGGTTTCATAGTGAATGAACTACAAATACACAGTGAAATACAAAAATAAGACTCAAGTTGTAAAAAATAATGACGCAGAATTATAAAACTTGAAGTTAAAAAGTGTTGTTAGTTTTAACTGTGGTATTAATATTCTGAGCAGTGACCAGCAGCACTTACACCAGAACGTTTTCCTTATTTTTCCCCAGAAGAGGAAGAAGCAGAGGAGGAAGAAGAGATCGACGTGGTGACGGTGGACAGGCGAAAGGTGTCACGGCGGTCAGACGGCGGCAGCAGACCTGACTCCTCCCCGCTGGTCCTGAAACGCTCTCACATCAACATTCATCAGCACAACTACGCCGCCCAGCAGCCGTCGGCGACCCTCCGACAGCCTGCTGGGAAACGGATAAAGTCTGAGAGCAGCTGCCCGGCGGCGCTGAGGCACAGCGGCGGCCGCAGGTGCTGGAGCCCGCGGTCCGACGGCGAGGACCACAGCGACAAACGCAGGACTCACAACGTGCTGGAGAGGCAGCGCAGGAACGAGCTGAAGATGAGCTTCCTCACTCTGAGGGACGAAATCCCGGCGGTGGCCAACAACGACAAAGCGGCCAAGGTGGCGATCCTGAAAAAGGCGACAGAGTTCATCGTGGAGATCAGAGAGGACGAGCGGAGGCTGCTGACGATAAAGGACGAGCTGAGGAAGAGGAGCAGGGAGCTGAAACACAGACTGGAGCAGCTGAGGACTTTACATTAACTCTTGAGTTTATTTTAGATTTGTTACGTCACATTTTCATGTCGGACACTGAATTCAGAACATTCGGGCTGCAGCTAACATCTTTTATCAATTATTATGAATTATTTGTAGTTATTTAAGTGTCAAAAATAATGACTAATGTAAACTGAACGCAGGACTACAAGGACCATAATTCACTCTGTTTGTATTTATTTTTAACTTCTGCACATTTTAATTTAAAATAGTTTCTTAAAATTTTGTACAAAACTCAGATGCCTGACTGACTGTTGTAACATCATCTCCCAGCTGATAATGATCACGATGATCAATAATTTAATATTATTTTTTAGTTTACTTAATCAATGATTCAATGATTACTCCCTGAAGAATGAATTTATTGCTTTTTTAAAGTTGTTTTATTTCATTTTTCCAGTAGTTTATATTTTTATATTTTCCTTCTTCAGCTGATTCTTTAGGAAATCAGCTGCACAGAGGAAATACATCAGAAGCATTGCAGACTCTTCAAAATAAAAGCCCTTCATACAATGGAGGTCCTGTCAATGTTACAATGCTGTAAGATTTGTTTGTTCACATGAAAATTGCACGTTTAAAGGAAACCAGATGAATGAAAACTGATTTATATTCTCTTAATGCATGTCATAATGTGAAAAGAAGCGTTCCCACACCACACGCCTTCGTCACTAGCCAGAGGTCAAAGGTCACAGAGCAGCTTTTTATTCAGAGGAGGTTGCGTTTCAGCCTCTGGAGTCTATTGTGAAATCTGAGGGCGAGAGCTGTGATGAAGGCTCTGAAGAGATCCATGTTCATCTAGAGCAGCCGGCTGCATCCAGTGGAAGTGGTTGGAAAAAGAACAAAATGTAGTCTTGAGGGACAGTTTCATCGTCCAAATCGTAAGAAAGTTACAGCTGTGCCTTTTGTTTAAATGAGCAGAAACAGTTCGAGTCCCCTCTCTGTTCTGGCATCTGGTTCTGAACCGGTTCTGGACTCACAGATTAGTCATCAGCGTCCAACGTGGGAAACAAACTCAGAGCAGCAGACCGAAGCTGCTGTCGTCACGCTGTGTTTTCCAGAATGAACTCGGAGAAACCAGGTGAAAGTTCACCACCTCCACTCCCACGCTACACTCTGGCAGTCCACATCCCAGCATGCCGCGGGGCTGCTTCACACAGCCCAGGGTAACTGTAGGAGAGTTCACACGTTTTCATCGGACGGCGTAAGAATAGTCTTTATTTCCTAAATGTCTCACCAAGGAGGTCAAAGGTCACAAACTCATAGTCGGACTGGGCGATTTGGAGAACATCTTTCATGTCGGATACAGTTTTATCTCAGACTACGTTCCATCTTAGTGCCGACAGTTTGTGTTTGTCTCCTGGTTTCAACACGACACAAAGCAGTTCCGTAAAGAAATGCTCTTCCCAGTTTGGTCTGGAAGAACTGGACCTCGACCCGGTCCAGCACCTCCGGGATGAACTGGACCACCGACTGAGAGCCAGACCTGATCAGACCGGTTCAACATCTGGAAGAAGGACTGAAACCAGCAGAGTGGAGGCTGTTGGAGCAGCAGGGTAATGAACACAGAGTCACGTATGGCTGCAGTGTTCAGCTGTCCACATACTTTTGGACACATACTGTTTATTGTGTGTCGTAATTTTCTCAAACCACAATTTAAAAAATGGTGAAATCTATTCATTCTAAAATTCATTCTTATTAGCAGATTAGTGTCGCAAACCATCCGGCTTTGACACATTTCTGTTGAATCAAAGAAACTCTAACTCATAGTTTAACACCAAATACACAACCAGTGTTCATTTCTGTTTTACAGCATGTGACTTGAGTTCCTGCTTGTCTCTCTGACCGGACCGTATCACCATTTTCTCTCTTGCCAATAAAATAAATAAATAAGGAGGAAATGAGTCGCAGTGACTCTCTGCTGAGTCATGCCGTCAGTCCAGACTGCTGAGTCATGCCGAGGCCGTGCAGCTCATCCAGGACGCTCAGCGGTGAGTGAGGAGCGAAGGATTTCCTGTTTCTGTGAAACTTCATCTTAGAAAAACTGTCAGAGGTTTTTTTCTTTTTTTTAATAGAACCCAAAATCCCCAAATTTCACTGCAGATCCTTTCGATCAAAGAGTTTGGATACGCGTTGCTATAACAACAAGAAGCATCTTTAGCGGATCTGCCACAGATGTAAAGTTCACAACATATAAACAAGTTTTATGTGATCTGTTGAAAATCCTTCACTATTTTATTTATTTTTATATATATATATATATATATATATACACACACACACACACACACACACACCCACTGCAGAGAATCATTCTGTCCTCTTCACACCACTGCCACGGAAATTACTCCTTTCTGATTGGCTGGCAGGTGTCCATGTAGAGATGATTATGGAGTCTTAATGTCCAGTGGACTCTCGGGTGTCCACCAAGAGGTAATAATGGTCTCTTGAGTGTCCAGTGGATTCCCAGGTGTTCATGTAGAGACAACAGATGTCCACTGAGAGAAGAACGGACTTCCAGGCGTCCAGTGGATTCCCACAAGTCTGTGTAGAGAAAATAATGAACTCCGAGGTGTCTATTGGACTCCGAGGTGTCCCCATAGAGACAATAATAGACTCTCAGATGTCCACTTGACTCCAAGGTGTCCCCATAGAGACAATAGCACACAGTCTTGCTGAAAAGTCGATTGGCTCATTCAGCATATCGTTGTCTCTTAAACGCTGACAGCGGTGTTGTAATATTCCCCCCCCCCCCGAGCAGCTTTATCCAAAATGTTTTGACACCAAACAATATTTAGATTTTTGCTGAGCTTCAGCTGGGAGACGCCTGCAAGCTGTGAATCTTATCTGACACACAGAAAGCACAAATCACAGGGATAATAAAACTGTCCGCTCAGTGTTTGTTCGTGCTTTCTGGCAGGAAACAGACAGTCTGAGGGGATCCGAGACCATCGGCGTTGATACATCTGCATCAGTGTGTAGTCTGGATCCAGATAGTCTTGTTCCAGGATATGAGTTGGTCTCTGGGTATGTCCGTCAGGCACAGCGGGGAGGGGGTCGGGTCTCCAAACAGATGTCCAGAGTCACTGAGACCTTTCAAGTGACCTTTAAGAAGAGCCAGGGGCCACTATGGAGGCTGAAGGGTTCTTAAGTGTGTGTTAAATGTACTTATGGAGGTTTCAAGAGTGACTGCAAGGTTGTTGAGGTCCTTCAGAAGGTTTAATGTCTCTTGAGAGGTTAGGCTTCCTGAAGTGGGTCTGGAAGTTCTTGGGGGGCTATCAAATAACCTTCAGGAGGAGATAGGGGTCTCCATGAAGGTTCTTAAGTGTATTTTAAATATCCAGGGTGTTCTTGAGGAGCTTTTAAATGACCTTTCGGAGGAGTCAGGGGTCACACTGGAGACTGTTTAAGTGTTAACTATGCTTTTGGATGTTCCAGGACTGACTAGGAGTTTGTTCAGGTCCTTGAGAGGGTTTTTAAATGTCTCTGAAGAGGTTCTACAAAGGTAGGATTTTAAACAACCTGAAGGAGGAGTGAGGGGTCTCAGCTGTGTTTTAAATGTAGTTTTGGATGTTCCAGAAGTGAGTGAGGAGGTCACCAGACCTCATTTCAGGCATCGAACCACAAACCCATTCAAGAAACCCACTGACTTCCAGATGAGGGAACAGGAGGAGCTAACATGCTGACTCATTTCAGGGTTTCTGGACTCGTTCCTGCAGCTCTGTAATGAGAATCACAATATGATCCACCTGAGACACATGATGCGCCACCTGAGGCCTGTTAATCAGGAGAACATGCCACTGAGGACGCAAAGATACTCGGTTGTGACAAAAGAAGTTCACATTTAACAAATATACAGCTGAAGAACCTGAAGAGTTAATGAGGTGAGTCCTGGACAGCAGGACACCGTAGAGCCCGGATCCAGACCTCCAGCAGGTGTAGTGTTCATTGTTCTTATTTTATCCGGTGGGTCAACGAGGAAACCAGTTTCAGGTTTGGATGTTTGAACGTTTTTTCAGAGCAAACATACAGAAATGGAACAAAAACACTGGAGCAAATAAAGTTAAAATAATAATGTCATAGTATTACTCATATTATAATAACAACAATACATTTTGTAAAACTGAAGGTTACATATATTTGAAAGTTTTTCTGCTTTGGATTTTTTGAGCTAAAAATTGTTTCCACATTGAGTTTATTTTTTAAAAATGTTAAAATAAGGCTTCATATGAAAGTTTCAGATAATTATCAGGTTAGTAATGAAGTGCTCACATGTGATCATGACGTGGAAACAAAACTTTAAAAAGTTTAAGATGTAAATCAGATTCAGGAAGGACGGCATGCTGTATGCGAGCTCTGTCAGCGGTGAGATAAAAAACAATAAGTTGAATACTTTGATTGATCGTATTGATCTATCTGGAGCTCGTTTGTGGATCATTTTTTTCAAAGGACTCGATTATCACACAACAATAAAAAGACGGGACCTGTGTGTGTCAGGATCCTCAGGTTTCTATAAAGAGATTTAGTTCTGATCATGTTTCGTATAAAACAAAGTGACGAACGCTGCTCTTCATGGTTATTGATCGCAGCTCCCCTCCTTCTATAAAGGTCAAGCTGCTTTGTTACCTGTTTAAATGTCCACATGTGAGGTTGCAGCTAACGCCTTATACTAAGCAGATTTGGGGGAAGTCAAGTTCACGTCGGTTCAGAGACTGGACCCGAGAAAACAATCGGTCTCTTTACTGGACGCTGATCTTCTCGTGTCCCCCTCTTGTGTAACAGTCGGCGGTGTGCAGCGTAGTGTGGAGCCTCTGCTGACAGTTTTTCCGCCCCTGAAGCTGTTTAACTGGTAGAAACATTAGCATGCAAATCGGTCCGGATGTCATTTTCACAGCAAAGGTGGCGGCTTGGTGCCAGGTCAGAGCCGGTTTAACAGAACTAACCAGCAGCTCTTTATTAACAGTTACACTGTGAGAAAACCGCTGCTCAGAGACGACTTCTCTCAACTCTACTCAGAATGTTTTTATGTAATCTGGTTTATCTGTATGTTCAATTTCTTTTTTCATGTTTTGAATCCAACTTCTTTCCATCATTTGGTTGTTTTCTCTGCCGGCTTCTGTCTGTTTAATGCTGCTGTGTTTGTTAAAGTGCTGTGCAGTCTGCGTGACGTCCGATTAATGACATGTTTGATTTAAAACCGGTTAATACTGGATTGTTTATAGAGATTACACAGACTTATATTTGCATTTACGTTGATTAATTTGGCGGACCCGGTTTTCCAAAGCGATGATCAGGAGAAGCAGTCGGTCAGTTGGTCGCTCCAACACTTTCATTCAGACTGAAATATCTAAACGACTAATCGATGGATTGGCATCACATTTTGTTCAGATGATCTATTGGATGGATTGTGGATGGATCTAGCGCCATCATCAGGTCAACATGTTAATGTGTCCAACACTTTGGTTTATGACCAAACACCTGCAGAACTACAGACATTCCCATCAGCCTCAGCTGCACTCTGTGTTTACTGCTAACTAGCTAATGTTAGTGTCGTGGCAATCAAACTATTTAAAGGCATTTCCAACGCGTGAAGGTGCATAAAACGAGGTCTTCCATGGAATATGGGTTTGACATTTTATCTCCATATCTTGAAAAACACCAACTAAAGCTGTGTGACTGAATAAATGATGTCAATATAAACCGAACCAAAAATACTAACAATACGACCGGACCAAAACCAGCACAGACGCACACGTCGGCACAGTTGAAAAACGGCGTGGCTTCAGTTCCTAAATGCCTCCAGCTGTTCACCTGTGACTGCCCTGTGTGAGGTACGTGACTACTGTGATTACCTGCCTACGCCCTCAGGTGCACAGGTGAAGCGGCAACAGCAATGTTTACACAGCTAACCACACACGACACATGGCACACAGCAAAATTGGCTACAGCTGTTAGTTACTAAGATGGCAAACATGCTAACCTTTACACCTGCTAAACATCAGCATGTTAGCATTGTCACGTTAGCATTTAGCTCAAAGGACTACTGTGTTTGAGTACAGCCTCACAGAGCTGCTAGCATAGCTACAGACACTGACGTGTGTTCAGACCGAAAGTGACGCGTATTTTCACGTCACGTCATTCGAGCAAACTCGCATCTGATCGCGTCTTTCCGTCGACTTTGTATGCAATCGCATTGTTGTCGCTCAGTCAGTAGTTCTGTCAGTTTTTTGCAGAGCCAAATATCTTAAATCATCATTGATTAGTCTGCCGATTAGTTTCATCAGTCCAAACCCCACATACATAAATTATTAATTATTTATGAGAAAGAAAAGCAGCACATCCTGAGCCTGAGGAGCTGGAACCAGTGAAGGTGAACGGGTCCCGTCCTCCTTTCCTCCAGCTGCACCATCACGTCAGAACTCTCTCACTGGTGCACAGGAAGTATAAAAATAAAACTTTTCGGCAAGTCCCCCGACTTTATGTAAGTGAGACTGAATAGCTGAAGTCCACATCTAGTTTCTGTTAATGATCGCGATCCACCCCCACAGGAGCTTTCAGTCATTCTGCCTGATCAGACCATGTTGGCTCCATGTTGACCTAATGTCTTCGCCCAACTTCAACCTGAGCAGAGATCTAATTAGACAATAACTGAAACTCCTGTGTGGGTGTGCAGGGAAAAATGATTTTAGTCATCAACTGAAGCTCCTGAGGGCCTTAAATCAGCAGCTCTTTGAAAAACAACTGAAGAAAAGTATTGTGAGATTGTTCCAGCTGCCTCTGTGCCCTGTACTCCCCCCACCCATCCTGCTGAGCCCCCATGGGACACCATGATGGTATCCCCTGTAACACCACCCGCTCTCCACCCTGCCCCCCCCGCTCAGTGCGTCTGCTGCAGGGTTTCCCGAGCGTCGGGTTCCTCCCCACGCTGCGCGGAAAGTGAAACTTTTCTGCCTGCAGACCACCAACAAGCTGCCGACCACAGAAACAGCACAGCGTTCACTTTCCAGAGACGTGACATTTGTTTCGTCACACGATAGATTTTGCTGTCGTTGTGGTGGTTTGGAGTTTGACGCTGAGCCAGCGAGAGGTTACATGTTGGAAAACGCATGAAGTTCCCTCATTTCCTTGAGACCATTTAAAAAATACAACATAATTTAGAGAATGGAGAGCAGGGGAACAGGTGTGGCTCTCAAAGGTTCACTTCCTGAGTGACTCTTCATTCGCCGTGAAATGAAGATAAAAACAAGTCTGACTTGTGAGTGAGCTGTTCATGTTGTGTCGCAGTGCAAAGCACAAAGTCAGTGAAGGGGAAAACTGCAGGTCGTGGAGCTGCAAAACAAAAACAACAGTAGGAGAACAAAAATAAATATTAAATCTTTGACTAAAAGATATCAAAGCAGACTACAGAAGCATACTGCATGGAACTGGGACGCAGCATTTGCTTTGCCCTGCTTTAAACTGATGTTAAGCCGCTGTTAATAAAACTAAAGAGTTCCTGTAAATAAAATCAGTCCTCCTGAATCACTGGAAGGCTTTTAATGTGAAAGAAATGGAGGAAGTAACAGAAGCAACAGAACATCAACATGTCAAAACACACAAAACAGGCAGTTTTCTAACTAAATATAAGATTAGCACACTGAGCACACGTCTGAAATAAAGATTCTCTCCTAGTTTCAGGTAAATAAAGGCCACACCAACATTTTGAGTTTCCTACATACTGTGGCACCTAATTCAAATAATAAGTGGCAAAATGCATCCAACACAAGAGAAAAGTGATCAGAAAAACAACAGAAAGAAAATATCACAGATGGAGGATTTCTGTCAGTGGGGGGGGGTTTCCCTTTGAGGCAACAATCAAAAGGAAAAAAGCAAAGAAAGAAACGTGCTGCTGAATTTGGAAACTATAGAAATGAGTCAGAAGACACAGAAATCAGCATGTGTGAGTAAACTGAGTCATTCGGTGTCTCCACGCTCCATCAGCCCGTTCAGCCGGTCGGAGCACCAAGTTTCCACAACACCACGACCGAACTGGACTAAGTCCCGGTGTCTCGTCCTCTCCCTGTACGGTGTGTTTATCTCTGTGCTTCGCCTTTACAGGGATACAAACTTCTTCACTTCGAACATCTCTTCTTCTGGAAGCAAAAAAGCTCTAAATGAGCGTGTGGACTCGCCATGTGTTTGAGGACGTAAACGTCACGTCCTTCTTTCAGAAACCTGAACATGTTGCTGAAGTATAGAAACTAGAAAACTGTGGCAGTAAAAGCTGTAACTCTCTCAGCACAGTTAAACAATAAGAAATACAAACAGAACAAACACCACGACAGTAGAGTCTGCGGTTAGTTCAGTGTTATAACAGTGGGACGGTCGAGCGTATGCACAAAGTTACGATGATGAAGTACCTGCGCTGCCACGCTTGTAGTTTTTCCAAGGGAGCTGAAGTTTTGTTTTCTGTTCGCACAAAGTAATCGTTGTTCTAAATATCAGCCGCTGTAGTGGAGCTGATTTGTCCGAACGTACAAAGTAAACTCCAGGAACACGCTTGATTTGAAAGAAACGCTGAATGAGAGATTGCATTGTGTTACAGAAGCTAGTGGAACAGAGGCTAGACAGGAAGTGAAGTCTGGACTCTTTATAAAACACGTCTGACACTTGAAGTCATCAGGGAAACCATTTTTTTCCAAACTAAAAGAATGCACATGAATGCACCACTTTGACAGACTTCAGACTCAATCTGAAGTTTCAGCTGCGTTTCCAAAAAAAGGATGCAGGTCTGGTGGTCTACCTGAAGACCTGGACATGTTTTCTTTTAAGGTGCAGCATGTCTGCAACGCTGAGCACATCCCTAAAGACGTGAAGTCTCACACGATTCTTTTTAAAGTGTTCAAAGCAGCCACGAGATGTGGCGTTTCACCCAGAATGAGCCGGTTCGTTGTTTTACAGGAGGCATCATGGTTGGTGGAATAAAAGGCCGCAGATGAACACAGCTACTGTGATTATACTTTTATGTGCTTAGTTCTTAGTTTTTTGTGTAAAGCGCTTTGTATCACCTTGTTGTTTAAAGGTAAACTTGTCTTGACGTAGTTTCTGTCTCACTGTTCTCCGTCGCTGAAGACGGCTTTTCCTCTCAGAGACGGCAGAGAGGTGAAGAGAAAGAAAGTGATCGTTTTGTGAAGGTGCATCAGACGGCAGCTAAAAATACTGCAGCGTTTCCTGAGCTTCAAACGCACCACCGCATGTTTTTCTAAGAACTACAGCCGGCCTTTAAGAGAAGCTTCATCTGCTGTGGTTTCTGATTCTGTTCACAGCTCCGGTGAGACAGCTGACAGCAAACTGTTTCCTGCAGCCGTTTGTCTGCAAGGTGACAGAGTTTATTCTTCACATCTGTAGACTTTAACTTTGTACTGAGCCCATGTTTTCTACCAACACTTAGTCCTCGCATCGCTGTACTGTATCCCAGTGTATAACAATATAAATACGACATGTAGTTTCACATTTAACACTGACGGCTACATTCCAATCACAGAAAAGAGCCACTGTTTTAAAATTAATATAATAAAAACGAATGAGAAACATAGTCCCATTTAAAATGTACGGTGGCCGACGAGGACAAACTCGCTACAACGGACCAAAACATTTCCATCAGGAGAAAATACAGAAACACTGCAGATCCAGTCAACACAGGAAGTTCACCAGGACTGTAGGGGAGGGGGGAAATCAAGCTGTTCCACTTAGAGCTCCCCCTAGAGGCCTGGAGAACTTGTGTGTTGATGCTGCAGCACGTTTCTCCTAATGGAAATGTTTTGTTAACACACAGGACGCATCTGTGATCCTCAAGCACTCTCCGTTCCTGCCAGTGAACGTATTCTCACACCGACTGAACTTAAAGTCTGAGATATATCTGTGTTCTTCCAGTGAGCGTCTGTGTGTTTCACAGCCTGATGTATAAAAACTATTAAAACACACTGTTGTTCCTTCATCACCATCAACACACTGGAGTTTATTTACACGCCGTCCTGCTGCCCCAAATACTCGCTACATCACCAAATGTTGAAAATAGTCCCCAACAGAGTCACTATTTCCTCCTGTTTGTTGGATAAAAACTACAGTGAGCAGCTGTTTTAGCAAATAGAATGAAACTATATATTTGTGAGGTGTTTTTAAAGATTTTTGACTTCAGGAGGAACCAGTGGGCTTGAGTTTGTCTGCACAACCATCCACCTCCACCCGACCTCCTCCACCCGACTCATTTGCAGTAGAAGGATGTTTCTTTCTGGAGTTGAACGAAACGCTGCTGGTGAACATAATCCAGACAGAAATGATGTCTCCTCCTAAAACTGATGCGTAGAACATAGATATATGCAGCAGGATGTGGACGGATGGAAAGTTCTGCCTCGAGGCCGCAGGAGGGTTAGATGAGAAGAAAACAGCCGTGTTAGTTTTTGTGTAATCTAATCAGACAGCTGCTGTCTGGTTAACCAACAAAACTAAAAGTAAAACTCCACACCTGACGGCTCAAACTGCCCGCTGATAAGGCTCTGTATGTGTTCCCTGTTTACCCACAATGCCAAGCGGCGTTATCAGTCAAACAGAGGAGCGGCTTCCTGCTTCCTGCTGGCATCAATCTCTCTGACCAGGAGGAAGGAAACTCCTTATATGGGCAACACTTGTGTGTGTGTGTGTGTGTGTGTGTGTGTGTGTGTGTGTGTGTGTGTGTGTGTATATAATTTCACTAACAAGCAAAACAGACAGTTACAGCCACTAAAAATCTAAAATAGTAAAAATAGTTTCTGGGTCCATAAAGAAACGCTTTCCCCAGTTTGGTGAGGAAAAACAACCCTCGACCTCCATTGACTGAGATGTATTGAAAGCTTCTGATAAAGCCAGTAAGTGGACCTTTGAGTGAAGAAACTGCTGTTTCCAAGGTCACAAATGAACTTTGACTCGCTCAGTTCAAACTCACGGTGGTTCCTCCCCCGGCTGTTCTGCAGTTCAGCGGCAGCAAAACAGGTTTTCTCTGTGCAGTCCGCCTGCCGCCTGATGCTGTTTGATCTTTAACAAGCTACTACTTTAGCTTCCAGAACCACAACAACATGTGACTGTAAAGGATGTTATGAGATTAAAGTGCAACTTTTACTTTACTAAGTACAGTTCAGAGGTACTTTTTATCTCCACCACATTTGTTTGATACCTTCAGATTAATAATACAAAATATAATCAACAAATAAATGATGTAGTATAATAAGTGAAGTTAAGATAAAACTTTATTGATCGTGAATCATTAAAAGGAGCTCCACCTTTATCAACTGCAACATTAGTGACGAACAATAATATCATTATTGGATTATAATGATTGATGCATTAATATCAACAATATCACTTTTACTTTTGGTACTTTAAGTATATTTTGCTGCTCATACTTTAGTATATTTTCTGAATGCAGGACTTGTGCTTGTGGTACTAAGATCAGAGTACTTCCTCCCCCACTGATAACAGAAATGTTTAAAAATAAAGAGGGAGGAGGAGATAAAGAGAACGAGGTTATGTTCTGTGAATGAAATGTATTAACGCTGGCAGCTGTGTGCTAGTTTATGAATAGAAGTTGGATCCAGCTGTGTGAGTGTTTTATTATCTGTGTCTGATAATAAAAACCACATAGGTTTGTTTTTAACTGCCGCAGGTGAAGGAGGTCGCGTCTGATGGGAGAATAATGTTTGACCTGATTGGAGTCGGTGAAGTGAAATATCTCGTAGGTTTGTCCCTGCAGGCCACCGTACACTGATCACAGAGAGTAAACGCATTGAAATATTTCATCTAAGATGCATATTTGGGGTTTTTTCATGTGAAACTGTAATTCATCCGTCCAAACACATATGAAATAGACTTTTTCACAGGTAAATGTTTTGTAAGGAGTTTTTTTTCTTTACACAAAGTACAGTGTAAATCAATGGGATTTTGAATAGTAATCGTTCACATGTGATAAAATTCACATTATTTATATCGTCCATGTGCTAAAAGCATCACATTAGGAAGTGTTGGTAATTAATGTACCTGGCAGGAAGATAACACAACATCCACTCGTCTTTCATGCTTGTGTTCAGGCGCTGGCAGCTACGGAGGCCCTGAGAGCTCAGCACGCTGCAACTGTAGGAAACATGTTCACCTACTTGACAACACACGCTGACAAAATACTACAGGAAACACACTGGCAGCTGTTTCCAGGGGACACTAAAAAGTGATGCACACGGCTGGGACAGCTTGTTGCCACGGTTTGACTCATAAGCTGCGTCTCAATTCAGATACTTCTGTTAGTACACTTACATGCAGTACTCTGTGTACTGACTTGTGTAGTGCGTGACAGGGTAGTGTTGTCTCAAACCGAACACGGCTGTTCTGCACTTACCGGAAATAACAATCGCAACCTTCTTCTCCTCCTTCTCCTTCTCCTTCTCCTCCTTCGTGGCTTGCAGCCGGGCGGATCATTATCACCAACGTTTTACAGCGATTGCCGCGCACCAAAATATCTGGCGGCTCGTTTGCTCACTTGACTTCAATTTTATAAAAAATGAATACAAATGAACGTGCTTTTACTTTAAGCCGTAACAGTCGCATCCGCAGCCGCCATTTTCATAGAGTCAGTGGTCCCTCCCCTTCCGCTACGTAGCCAAGATGGCGACCACTGAGGGTGAGAAGTGTGCAGCGTTCCACACTCAAATTAATTTCACCATCCGGGTCCTCACAGTGCTGCATTCTGCCATAACTGTCAGTGTGAACGCACTGATGCACTCAAAATAGCAAGTGGAAGTACACGACTTGAGACACAGCGAGAGTCTCAAGTCATCCTTCTAAGGACGTGGCCTTCGTAGATCACGAAGTTGTTAAATAAGACGGTCTGGTCTACGGAGGATTTCCTGTTTGCGTCATAAGCTTCATGACGCGCCGTTCTTGTCGCCTAGCAACCGTGACAGCTGCAGTTGAGGTTTTTTAATATGTGTATCGTCAGCTATTCGAGTGATACTTACATTTAAAAGTGTAATCCTGCTGTTGACGGTTTGTTTGGGGACGCCATGTTCTCCTGCGCGCAATGAATCTTGGGACGGGTCGGGCCGCGAAGGATCCAGCCGTTGGATCCTCCAAATTCGGGAAAATTAGTTTGCATTTGAAGAAGCCTTAGAAGGCCTCGTCGCGCCGCTGTGACGCATTCGGTCTTGAAAAGCAGCCTTCAAAGGATGCGGCGCCTGAACTGAGACACAGCTATAAAGTTATTGAAGTTGGCTATCTGTTGGAAAAATTGCTAAAAGGTAAGGGGTTTTTTTTTGGTGGCGTGTCCAAGCCCTGTGCATCACTTTTTACTGTCCTCTGGAAACAGTTTCCGTTGTCGTCTGTGCTTCTTCCGGCATTTCTGTATTTGTGTTTTCTCACTTTGCAGCGTTTTCTCTGAATACTGCTCATGTGTTGTCAAGTTGGTGAAGACGTTTCCTTGAGTCGCAGTGTGTTGAGCCCTCAGGGCCTCCGTAGGCAGCTCTTGGTTAAGGTCAGAGAGA
Organism: Maccullochella peelii; assembly: GCA_002120245.1. Lineage (NCBI taxonomy): Eukaryota > Metazoa > Chordata > Actinopteri > Centrarchiformes > Percichthyidae > Maccullochella > Maccullochella peelii. Next base: position 10,651 of record LKNJ01004605.1, on the reverse strand, counting down.
GATCACGGTCTCCATCGCTATTTATTTATCAGTAGTTTGATCAGCAGGACGTGGGCGAGCCGTCGCACCGTTACAACAGATGTTTGATAACAGTCCTGGCCCCAGCTTCCTCTCTCTTTGATCTCAGGGGAGACACACCTGAAACACAGGTTTCCCAGGAAGTCTCATTCCTGGAATCCAATAGGAACACACACACACACACACACACACACACACACACACACACACACACTCTCACACTCTCACACACACACACACACACTTCCCACCCAGTTTATAGCAGCTTGGACATCTAATCTCCACACACTTATTATAAAGATAAGATTGTATTCAAACGTCCGAGTCATGATCAAAACACTTTCCTTCTCTCTCTGCAGACATGGTTATCAGTCTAAAGTCTCTGATGGCGCCCCCTACAGGCTGCAGTGTTCATTACAGGCACAATATGACAAAGAATTAAACTTTCAGTAAGAACATTTTGCATAGTGTGTATAAACCCTCCTTAACATGTTTATGTGTTTACACTTTGCTTCATTATTCGTCTCATTATAAAGATTACTTTATACTTTTTCGTATTGTGGGTTTGTTTCCAACTTTTAACATCATACGACTCCCAAAAAGTGTTTTCCAGAAGTCACTTTTTTTTTTGTCACGTGGTCCTAAAACATGCAGGTTGTCGGTGCAGATCCCAGCAGCAGCAGCTCCGAGCGGACCGACCGGTTTCTGCTGAGATGTTAAAGTAAATAAAGTTCAGGAGAAGAAAACAAAACATTTTCCCAACGACTTCCACGAACCAGGAGGCCCCGCCCACTCCAACCAGGACCTGTCAATCAACTGTCAGGAACCGCTGGGGGCACAACAGGTGGGTGTGTGTTTTTACACGACAGAATTCAACTCAACCAAATCAATATTTGTTTTCTTAAAGTTCCATAAAAATCTGTCCAACAGTGTCTACGATATTCTGATTGATTTGGATGCATGAGCCTCCTTTTAAATGTAGAAGACAAAAAGTAATGTTTCTACAGCAGTGGTTCCCAACCAGGGGGTCGGGACCCCCACAAGGGGTCAGGAGATAATTAATAGGGGAGCTCTGGAGGAGGTCGGGTGGAGGTGGATGGTTGTGCAGACAAACTCAAGCCCATTGGTTCCTCCTGAAGTCGTCAATCTTTAAAAACACCTCACAAATATATAGTTTCATTCTATTTGCCAAACCAGCTGCTCGCTGTAGTTTTTATCCAACAAACAGGAGGAAATAGAGCATTTGTTGGGGACTATTTTCAGCGGCGGATGAATCCACATTTGGTGCTCTAGTGAGTATTTGGGGCAGCAGGATGGTGTGTGTGTGTGTGTGTGTGTGTGTGTGTGTTCATGGTGATGAAGGAACAGTGAGGCTCACTGTTTTAACATCAGGCTGTGAAACACACAGAACCTGTGAGCAGATACACTCACTGCTGCTCTGAGTCTCTTTGTGAGATTTGATGACAAGAGAAAAATAAAATATGACCAGACTTCTACTTTAAGGGGTCACAAGTTAGAAAAGGTCTGGGAATGTGACGACGAAGTGGTTTGGTGCTCAGCAGGAAGACGTTCCTGCGACCTGAGTCACCTGCAGAAAGAGGAAAAATGAAAACTCTGCTTCTTTTATTCGGCCATGTTTCGGTGCTTTTACTGTCTGCAATGAGTCAGCAGAGCAGACGAGGACGAAGAGGAGGGTGGAAAAACGTTGTAGGAATTAGAGGGCTGAACCCAAATCAGTCTTTTTCCACTCTGAGTCGCCAGTTTGGACTTTTCAGGAAGGATTTGTCATGTTCCTGATTTGTCTTTTAGCTATTTTTTAATTTTTTTTATTTTTATGAAAACTCTTTGTGATGTGAAAACATTCAGTTTCCTCACTTCCTCACACCAGATATAAAATCCTGTCTCCTGATTGGCTGCTGGCAGCCTGTGGTGTTGTTGTGTCTCTATGGTTACGGCTCCACAATCTCAGCAATGACAGCGGTGAGGAAATAACACACACACACACACACACACACACACACACAGAAATTCACATTCTTTGGAAGCCAGTAATTCCCAGGAAAAACATCTGACAGGAAGCAACACATTCCGTGTGTGTGTGTGTGTGTGTGTGTGTGTGTGTGTGTTGGCTGGGGTACATTTTTTTACAAATACTTCCAGCTAACTGTAACCTCAGAGTGAGAATGGACCCGTGAAATAAAGTGCTATTGTGTCTCAGTAGAGGACAGAAGAGTGCAGTTAAATTCTAGTGTTACATTTCCCAGTGAAGTCCAGATTCAGGTCGAGTCACTTTATTCACAGATCCCTTTTCAAAACAACAAATGACGACCAGAGTTAAAAATAGATTCAGATAATAAAAAGACAAATATACCCAAAGTTGCAAAATCAGCAGAAAGACGAGGCAGACTCAATAAAAACAATCATGTGGTCAAACAACGTTTGTGTCAACAGAAAAGCAGAAGTGAGACGATGAGTCTTCAGAAGGATTTTAAAATACCAACAAGAGAGGAAGAGCTGTGACAGCTGTTCCACAATAACAACAGAAAACAGTCAGGAGTGATTGATCAGGAGATCTACATGTCAGGTAGTGATGGGGCTGTGCAGGTCAGAAATCAGTTCTATATTGAAGCAGTAAGGAAATGGCAGCACAGGGGAGATCCAGAGGCGGTGGATGGATGATGGAGTCTCTGCCCTTTGCTCTATTTAGCTGCAAGAAGCTTTTAGCCATCCAGCATTTAACATCTTTAGGACAGTTAAGAGACTAAACACAACAAGCATCAACCGGTTCTAGTCAGCTAGACTAGTCAGCCTCACCCCCCAATGTCCACCGGATCATGCTGCGTCTTGTTCCGGTTTAGTTCCGGCTGCCGGAGACGATCCAGTGTCAGTGTGGCCGATATGACGATGTCCACCAGACGCTCTGCTCCAGTGTTAAATTCACTTGTGTATGTATTTAAATGCATGTATCTAGTGACGATCTATATTTAAAGATGCATTTCATTGTTACTGACTTCGTCTTTATGTACACACACTTACAGTACAAGCTAAAAGTAAGACTGCGTGCAGTAAACCAAACGGGTACAGCCACAAAGTATCACTTAGTAAAGTATCAGTCATCAATGAACTGCAAACGTGTTTTAGTATGTTTGTAAAACACACAAAAAAATGGCAAACAACTCTAAACGATATTGAAATGTGTTTGCCGAAGAACAGGCTGCTTCAGTTTTGCAATCCAGTGGACATCTGGGGTAACAGTCACATGGGATGTTTCTAAAAAATAGAGCCCAAAGGGAGAAAGTATAAATGGAATAAAATCGGGCCTAAAATGGATCCCTGTGGTACTCCGCAGGAAATTGGTGCAGAGGAAGAAACGGGAGCTGTTCTGTGTTGAGAGACAAAGCAGACTCACGATAACTTTGAATGATTAGCTGTGTCAGAAGCAGCTGAGGTCTAACTGAACTTCTATATAATGATTAATAATAATCACCTGTTTAAAGACATCAATACATCACCTTCACCTGCAGCTTCCAGAGTGCTTTTCAGCTCCTGCAGCAGCTGAGACTCGTGGGATATGTTTTTGCTTGCTTATTGTTGTTTGTTAAAACGATGAGGTGCTCAAACGTTTCTGTCCAGTTAGTACAGCGGTACATACTTATGTATCGTTGAATATGAAAACAGAAATATCTCAAAAAGGCTGAAGGAAAACAAAACGGGAATTTAGATTTTTCTTAAAAATGTAAAAACTTTATTTGGCAAACACAAACATCATTTAAAAGAAGTAATGCCATACAATCCCTGACAGTGCAGCATTAACATACAAAGCAAAATAAAAAGCTCATAAGATTTCCAGTCAGCAGTCCCACTGATCAGATCAGTTCAAACATCGAGAAAACTAAAGTCCACATCAGTCCGAGGTTCCCCTCGTATCAGTACCGCATCCTCTTCGTCGCAGTGGTTCTCCTCCTCCTCTTAGCTAAATCCAAAATGCTTCCAGTAGCCAGTTTATTACAGAGCTAGCCATGTTAGCTGTCCACATGTCGCAGCTTAACAATGATCACTGGTTTTACATGTAATAAATCACAAATCATTCCTACTGTTCATTAAATCAACAAATGTTATTTATTTAACTGCAGAAAACAGACTGGTTTTAAAATAACAGACAGAAATTAGTATACAATTTGAAATCTCCTTGTTTGGGACTGTCTCATCCAGACGCTCCAAGAAGCTTCCCATAGAAACATTTAGGGACGTGTGCTGCTCTTTTCTCTTGTGAAACCAAAACACACGCTTTACAAACAGTTCCACTAAAACAGCCAGCAAGTGGGCCGGTTCACCAGGCATGGTGGATATGTTTCAATATGTGTAACTTTTATCATTAGTAATCTCAGGCTGACAGAGTTACAGCAGCGCATGTTAATATTTCTTTATAATTACACCTAGAAAGTGAAGCTTATGTCTGGGGCCAAAATATTATAAATCTCACCTTTGTGTGTCTCGTGCAAGTTTGTTTTCGAGTGTGGAAAGCGCTCATTGCTGCCTCCTGTGGCCGATGGGGAAAAATACACCCATTAAAGTTACAGTGGGTGTTGTCTGCTCTCCGGCCTCAGGGGGCAGTAATGAGCCTATTGAGGCTTGGCGCACCACATTGAGGCAAAGAAGATGTTGCACCTGAAAACTTACTTGGACAAAAAGCTCAAAGGTGAGATTTATGTTTTCCAACACAATGTTTGAGGATGAGAACTGACTGGTTAACCTTGTGGTTACTCCCACGCAGTGACTGACTCCCAGATGGTAGTGACACCAGCAGCTCGTCTCCTCAGGAGGAATGAGCTGTTTCAATTTACCCAAACAAACTGGCTACTGAGTGTTTCGACCCTTTTTGCACCGAAGAATCCAGAAACCACAGGAAATGTACGTTCAAGAAACCAGGAACTTCTTTGAGCTGTGCGTGATTTTAGGGAAGTGAGCGCTGTCTGACACCCAGGTCACATGAGCCTCCAAGACCCAGAGAGATATTTAGCCAAAGCGTGAAATAAAAAAGAAACGGTTTCAAAACTAAGACGAAAAATTCCCAAAGGGTCACTCATTCAAAAAGTCTGTAATTCTGCTCATTTGAACCACATGTATAGTTTAAAGGCTGGAGTTCGTTTGGAGACGTTCATGTGGACGTATAACGTTTGATTTTTTTATTTTGTGTTTTAAACTCGCCGCCCGAGAGCTGAATCCACCAGTCAGCTTGCTCGATGCACAGATCCGCATGATGTGTTGGGAGGTGTGCGCGTCGGCTGCAGCCTAATGTTACCCATAACACCCTTCTCTGCGTAGGTTTGCAGAGCTCCGGCTGAATACAAGCATGGCTGCAGACTTCAGGATACAACATGTGAAAACTGTGAGTGCGTCCACGAATGTTTGTTTTCAAGAACTCTGCAGGAAAATTGCAAGGTGACATTCAGGATTCAGGCGTCATGCAACTGCTTTACTGTGTTTAAAATAGTCTTAGGTGTATTAGAACTTGGGTTTTATTTTTCAAAACTCTGTGGCCGTCAGTTTTACCTGTTATAACATTAGAAGTCTAAGTATATAAGCAATTGCAGAGCTTTTGGGATGCAGCAATGTTACTTAAAGCCCCCGAAAACTCTGTTTCAAAGTATTTCTCGAGAGCATTACATCTAAATAACTGACGAAGCAACTGTTGAAGTTTAAGAAAGAAAAAACATCCTTTAGTTATTAATTAATCGTTTAACATAAAAAAATCTAATAATCTGCTTCATCAGGACTGTGTGGGTGTGGTTTGATGCTGGCAACAACAACCCAACAACTGAGCACCGCTCCACTTCAAGCCAATTAGAAAAGCAAGAACAAAAACAGAAATACAGAAATCGCTCGTGTGAAATAACCAAAACTGCAGTACTTCAGTAGAAAGTAGCATGTTCATGTGCTCGTAGAAGGAGGCTGGTTGAGAAAATGGGTTTTCAGGGCCTTTCAAATGGATCCAACAGAGCAACACCAGAACTTTATCATTACCCATAGAACTGATGGCTGGAGTCCCAAAAATACAACCCAAATCAAATCAATACAATTGATTCTAGCTGAGCTTGTGTGACGTTCAGTCCAGTAAAACTGAACTCCAGCAGTTCAGTCAGCTGACGAGTACAACCTCGGCCACAAAGACTTTTTACTGAGGTAGGAACTGCGGCCGAGGAATTAAATCGGAACGAGGTTCCTCAAGTGGAAAACCTCCTGGGTTCTTGAAAGTAGTTCTGGATAAAGTTCTTGTGGTGGAAAAGGGGCTGAATCTGTCTGATCTGTCAGACCGTCAAGCCGCCAACACACTTTCACCAGCAGCAGCGAACAGATCTGTGCTGCATGAAACCTGTCAAAGCTGCATTCCCGTCGCATCAGAAGTACAGACGACCTGACGGACGAACAGTTGGAGGTCATGATGTTCGCTCGTTTCAAAGCTAGCAGACCCAGCTGCTCATGATGGACCTGAGGATCGCACTTGTTCTCTTGGTCCCACATGTTTATCCAAACGAATCTCCTCAACTATTGATTGGCCAGATTGAGATTCTAGTTGCTGTGGATGTTCAAGATCTCCAGAGGACGATGTCCCCATAAATCTGGACAAACTTAACATTTTTGGCTCCACTTCTGGAGAGGCTTGAGGCCGGGGGTTTTTGAAGCAAACGAGTTGGTGTATTAAATCACATCTAATCACTAAAGTGTTTCAGCTGTTGTCAACGGCCACGTCGTATCCAGGGGCAAGACGTGGGGATTGTCCCTCCTCAAGGATTCCATTCTGAATCCCGCCTTCAAATCTTTTGACTGGTTGAAAACGTTTATGAAACACTGAAATAATTCAACAAATGGGTGATTCAGAGACAAAGAAAGGCTCTAAGAATAACAATCATCAGGATGTTGTTTGTTCCGTCCAACACTTTCATACTGTGGCTGTAGTGAACACTGCAGCCTCTAGTTGGCGCTAACAGAACTACCAATATCAGCATTAACTGCAGTGTTTTCTGTATATGAAACGTTCTGTAAATTTGTAACCGGCAAGCAAAGGAAATTAGAGACAACAAAGAAAAAGTCAGCTGTACTTTTCTCCACCAGGTGGCAGAATAAACAGAACACAGTGTATTTGTGATAAATGTGACACGACGTGAATGCAGCTCAAACACAACAGCTCGTTTTTACACCATCGTTTCTTGGATCAACCAACTCAAAGGTTTCTCTCTCATTTTACAGCAACAACAACAACAACAACAAACTGCTTTTTTCAAATGAGAATGAAAAAACAAAACAACTGAGGTTAAACAAAGAAATATTAGCTAAAAGTTTGTTCAGTAGTTCTTTTGAAATTTGGACCAAAATACTTTTGTCTCCCTGTACCGTTCCAGTTCCAGTTCTGCTGAAGAAGCATCAAGTTAATTTGGCTGCAACATGTTTTTGATCTGCTTGGAGGTAGCCTCGTCGTTCAGATGTTTGGTCGTATACCTGTGGGGGGGAGGCGGCAGTTTAATAATAATAATAATTTATAATATCAGGTCAGAAAAGAACGAGGTTACTGATGGACTTTAACAAAAGTCACTGGTGGTGGTTTAAATAAATAGACTAGTGATTTCTTTCACGTTGCTGGTGTTTGTGGAGTGTTTGTGGAGACCTGAGAGCGTTGAGCAGTCCCTCCACACTGCTGGGCGGCTGCTCCTTCAGCACTCTGATGCAGCCTTTCATCTGAAAACAACCAAAACACAGAGCTCATTGATCCTGAAGCAAGAAGAGACGAGACGTCTTCACGGGTCCAGACAGACACATGGAGTCCTACCCAGACCTGTGCCGCATAAACCTTTTTTTTTTTTTTGATCCAAAAGGGGACCCAAGAACAGTCAGACCTGAACTGAATAGACCAGATCCAGAATGTGTTGAAGCATGATGCTAGCCTGGCATCGCCAGACCAATTCACAAATGCAAATTAGTCTGGAACCTATGACCAATCGGAGCAACGAGACGTGTGACGTAGCGCTGAGCGAATCCTGTCTGCAGTTCGGCAAACACGTCTTTCTTATCAACAGCAGCTTTAAGTGCAGCTGTTTGTTCTTTTACAGAAAATATACGGTTTCGAGTCGCCTGGTTCCCAGGGTGGCATGGTGCTCCACCAATTAAAAAGCAGCCTGACTGATTTTTTTTTTTTTTTTTTAAACTAGCGAGCTGAGAGCAAAACTTAGGATCTGGGTCTTTAAGTGCCCCAGGGGTCCGTTTTGGTTGTGTTGCTAACGTACGTCTATATTGGAGGTCTTAACGAAGGCCCCGGCCGGGTGAACGTGGTCGTACAGGATGATGACTCCGACCATCACACGCAGGCAGAACAACACCGTCTCCTCGCTGGCGAAACGGCTGCGATACTCCCTGCGCACACACACACACACACACACACACACACACACACACACACAGTGTTGGTTCATGTCTGAGGCAGATGGCTGTCATGATGCCTTCAGGAACATGTCAGGACTCACGGTGTTTCCAGCATCACTTTACACACACAGGCCATCGTACTGAGACAGTCTGTCGTGTTTTCAATCGGGACGTCTGGGTTCTGCAGCAAGAAAACAAAGTTCAGCTCCATTAAAGTTTCAGCATGTGATTCATATTAACATGCAAACAGGAGACATTTATACTTGTTTATATTTATATAACAAGTGTTCAGCTCTTTTAATTAAGTAAAAGTACCAAAACGACGTGTAAAAATACTCTATTACAAGTCCTGCATTCAAAATCTCACTTAATTAAAAGTACTGAAGTTTTATCTAAAGTAATTTTATGCAAAACAAAGTGTGTGTTATATTATTAAATATCAGACTGTTTCATTATCATTAATGTCTGAGCAGCATTTTAATGTGGTGTTGTTCTACTTTATATATTGTTGGGTAGTTTAATCTGTTTTACATACTGGTCATATGTTTTGTGTGTAAACGATTAAATCAAATAAAAGCAGTAAAAAGTACAATATTTCCCTCTGAGGTGTAGTGAAGTATAAAGTACATGGAAATACTTACTCACTTATAGTGAGTAAATGTACTTGGTTACGTTCAACCTCTTCTTCTACTACTTTAAAATTGTTGTAAAAAAACGCATATAATGAAATGAAAATGGGACAATTGTAATATAAAATATAATGCAAAAATAATTTAAATATAAAGACATTAAGATAAAGAATAGTAACAACAAAATATATAAAATGAAATAGAATTAATAGGAGTTCTAATAATAATGTAAGCCGTATTACAGTAATGCACTGAGAGAGAGCAGGGCGCCCTCTGCTGGTGGTTTAAGAAAACATAAACTGGTGACCCCTACAGGCTGAAACGTTCATTACACCTACAATATTAAATTAAACATTAAATTACTGTGTTTTTCTTTCTACATTAATATATATCTTTACTTTGAACCAACGATCCAGAACTGTTCATGTTGTTTCCTGTTGTATGTAATGTTCAGGTTCTCAAAGTTCAGTCAGAACATTAAATACAAAACGAATGAATGAACAAGTGAAAACACATAATGCAGAAATAAGATCGGTAACATAACTCTGGATGGACTCACGTCTGAGACGAACTTTGACGTAGCGTCACTTAGCGTCTTCAGCATCGGCGTGGCGCTGGCGTAAAACAGAGACATCCGATTGGCCAGCTCGTTGTTGACCTCATTTCCTCTGTCGGCCTGAAGAGAAAAAAGCAACAGGTTGCCATGGAAACCCGGTCAGTCATCCGCTGAGTATATTATGACAAAATTACAAATCACTATATTTTTATATTGATCTAACGACAAGTTAAAGTGGTTTCACATTTACATTTAACTCAACATTAAAGAAGGTTCTGGGAACTTTATTTTAAAGTTTCCAAAGTTTCCAAAACTTCTAACTGTCTCACATGATGCAGGAGACATAAACCAACGACGGATTCATTGATCGCTGTGTTTCTTACAGACAGGTTGTTGATCCTCATGCGGCTGATGGTTCGGCGGTAGTAGCTGAAGTCGTTCTGGATGGCCGGGTTCGTCATCTGGAGCGCAGAACACAAAGAACACGAAGAGGATGAAGAGGACGAAGAGGACCGAGGCGGTGGAACCAGTATTCACATCCTTTACTCAAGCCAAAGTACCAACACTGCATTCTAAACATACTCCACCACAAGTAAAAGTCCTGCATTTCATTATTATATATTACTGGATTATTATCACTGAAGCATTTTACTGTTTATGGTTGAGTAGTTTAATCTGTAACAGTGCAGCCTGTATTTTCTACATACTGAAAAATCTTAATCTGGATCAGAATCATAACCAAAACCTGGTTTGGTGCTTTGGTGCATCGGTCATAGTAAACACAGCGAGAGGAAAGAAAAAACAAGAATCACAAAGTTTACAGATAAAAAGTTAAAATGAAAACGTAAAGTAACTTTAACTGCAGCTGTCAGACAGATGTGTAATAATAAGTAAGGTCTCCACACTGTACTGCAGTTAGATAGGGGGAGCAGCGGCGGTGGAGGAGGTGCAGGAGTAGAGGAGGTGCAGGAGGTACAGGAGGTGCAGGAGGTACAGGAGGTGCAGGAGTAGAGGAGGTGCAGGAGGTACAGGA
>LKNJ01004604.1:0-30721 GCA_002120245.1 Maccullochella peelii | reverse complement strand
CAAAGTGCCCTGAGATAACGTTGTTATGATATGGCGCTAAATAAAATTGAATTGAATTGAATAGATCCACATGAGATGTTTGAACTGCATGTTTTTACCAGATTCTTGAAACACCATCGTCTTCCTGCAACAACTCAACGTCTCACGAGATTTCAGAGCGAGAATTCGGTTTCTGGTTAAACAAAAGGCCTGTCTCTGTAGGGATCCTTTCCATAATGTTGTAAGACACTTGGAATAACAGTCTGACCCTGTCAGTGGCAAAAAGAAGCACTTTTAGTGGACGCACTTTGACGGTCGCAGTTGGACCAATTCCAAGACTTTTTGTTTTTTAGTCATTTAGATCCCAAAATATGTAAAAATAGGGCCCAGGTTGTAAAAAAAAAAAAAAAGAATTACCCTTTAAATTAACATTATAGTAACTTAGTGTTGCAATGTTTAGTTCTGTTTAGGTTCTCAAGGAAGATACTCGAAGCTAAACGATGGATCTGCTTTGCAGTCATTCAGGTACACACAAAGAATGCAGACAAGTGAACAATGCAATCAATTGCAGCAGCTTGCCTATGCATAAGCAAGTATGATGAGGCTTAGTCTTAAAGACCTCCATGCATGATTGTCTTCCCAGGCTTCTCTCAGGCCCAGAAGTCAGACTTTTATGATTTTAACTCTCTTTCTTTCTGTTCTGTCATTTTGAAATCTGTCTGATGCCACAAATGTGTGAAACAAGACTCCTGCAAAGAGATTCATTTGGAAAATGCTGTGATACTTGTCCTGTCCCGATACTGCTAACCAGGGCAGATTACAGATTAAGAGCAATCTTCCCTTTTAGTTTCTCTCGGACTGCTGGCCGAGAACGAGACAGGAAGAGAAGAAGGAAACGACGCTGTGGTTTTATCTGGCTGCTGTTAACAGGCTTTTCCTGCCATCCGTGGCATCCCGCGCGCTCCGAACGTACGGCTAAACATCACGTCCACGTCGCCATAAAAACCCCTCTTGGCCTGCACGCTGCCTCCAGTCTGACATTCCAGTCACTGTCAGAGGCGTAAACAGCGGGTGTGTCTGAGAGACAACACACAAACCGAGCCTCTGAGTCACAGACAAACACATCCAAGATCATTATACGTCTCATTTCATTTATTCATTTACTGTAAAACACTGTAAAACATGCTTCCCACTGGACAAAATATGAAAGAAAAACTTAAATTCCTCATGTTTCACACCCTCATTTTCTCTGATCTTATCCTCATCACATCCTGTTTATGTCCTGTTCTTCCCGGCTGTGTCTATAGCTATTTAAGTTTCATCTGATCTAATTTAATCTGAAAACCATGAAAGAGCTTCTCGGCATGAAGCTGGAATCAGTTCATGCATGTGGAAGATTACGTAACGAAGGTGAGATAACAGTGTCTCAACTTTCCATTCATGGAAATACATTTAAGGGCCAATACACTGGGTTTATTTTCTCATTAATACAATAATCAATATAAAACATATGGCACAGATTTTCAGTTTCTAGTATTTAACCAGCTCCGTCTGTATTACATGGAGACACCATACAGAAAGAAATGTATTTCCAAAATGTGGGAAATTAGGAGGGAATTCTAAGCAGGGAACTTTTTTCCAGAAGAGCATGGACCCTTTGTTTTTCCCACTACAATTGACAAATATAGTTATTTCATCATCTTCAAATGCCACTCAGTGCCGTGAGTACCAGCGTATATTTGAGACTTCTAGGGCTGCAACTAACAGTTATTTTCATTATCGATAAATCTGCAGATTATTTTCTTGATTAATCGTTCCGGCCAACCGTTCTAAACCTAAAGACATTCAATTAACTGTCATATATGACAAAGAAAATCAGCAAATTCTCACATTTCACAAGCTGGAATCAGAGAATATTTTCCTGAAAAATGACTGAAACGGTTAATTGATTATCAAAACAGTTGCAGATCATTTTAGCCCTATATAAGTGGATCCTCAGATCTACATATATGGTTTAACACATCGGTTATCCTTTTTGTCATTTTCATCGTCTTTATTTCTTTTATGTTTAAGCAGTTTGTTTGAAACTTTTTTATGTGTTATTTTAAAAACCTGAAGCTGCACCTACTCTCTGGCTCGAGATGTCTTCCCAACTCCAAACATAACAACGTACCTTATTTACTTACAGTCAAAATTCGAGCCCAACCCATACTGGATTCATGAGGCCAATACAGATTATTGAGATTTACTACAATACTAATGACTTATCAATCGATATTAGTATTTAAAAAAAAACACATAACATAAACATACATTTTTGAAAAGGGATCCCTTGAATTTGGATGTTAACAAACTACTGTATGACTAAAATATGTACTGAGAAATAAACTTCAGAGAGAGTCAGTGCTCTCTAATCGATTGAGACACTGTTTCTAAATTACTTCAAACTAAGACTGCAATTTGTTGTTACTTAGAAGCCAACATAACATATGTATGTAATATCATCCATGGCAATGTAGTACTTCAATCGAACATATCTCCACTAAGTTAAAGTCCTATTCAACATTTTTTTTAGGTAAAAGTATTAAAAGTAAGTTCCCTATCGGAGTATACAACAAGGTGAAAAGATTATCCTGCTCTCACATCAGCGGAATGATCACATGCTCCTCTTCAGATTTAGTACTAATACTCTGAAATTCTTTAGAGGACGTCTAAAAGTCATTATGTCATTGGCCTGAAGGACCAAATTTATTTTATGTAAAATGTGAATGCACCAAGTAACTCTAGCCATCAGATTAATGTGGTGGAGTAAAAGTTCTTCGTCTCTCAGCTCAGACTGATCAGCCTGCTGAAGAGCTGCGGTCTCCTTCATCTAACCACAACCAGATGCAGAGACTTAACTCACTAACACACACACACACACACGCACACATATATATATGTATATACACACTCAATGTGGCACAGGCCGCCCCCGGAGTTAACCCCCCTCCCCTTCTTTCCTCCCTTTGTTTTGGCAGTTTTCACCACAGATCCTCCAAACACAAAATTCTCTTTCAGTTACTAAACGCATCGAGTTTCAGCAGATCCTTCAGAGATAAAAAAAAACAAGTCTGCTGTTTAAAACCAACTGTCCCCGTGTTTAACCTGTAAATTCAACCTCCATGTATCCCTTATTTTACACTGGTATAAATCGTTGGAACATAAATTCACAGTGTGCATCACTGTAGGAACAATAAACCTGATGTGAGTAACATGAGGATGAGAGGTGCAGCTACGCAGCTTGATATCAGCGGTGAGTATCAGCCAGTATCAGGTTTAAAAAGCAATATATATACAGTGCTACTTTTACCGAACTTATCCCAAGAGTCAAGTCTGAAAGGTTGTTTTGATTCACATGAGGTGCAGCTTTATACTGCACAAAGAACGAGAAATACAGGACATTAAATTATTATTATTATTCTTTTTCTTATCTTCAACAAATCCCAACTATGTGTTAGTCAGTGTCTCTTCTTTAAAAACACCTCACAAATATCTAATTTTATTTTTAAAACATCTCAGTAACTTCCTAAAAGAGCTGCTCACTGTAGTTTTTAACAAACGTTACTTAACAGGAGGAAATTGTGCTTTTGTTGGGGACTATTTTCAGCGGCGGATGAATCCACATGTGGTGCTCTAGTGAGTATTTGGGGCAGCAGGACGGTGTGTGTGAGACTGAGACTGTTCATGGTGATGAAGGAACAACAGTGTGGTTCACTGATGTGTTTTATATAGTTTTTGGACAACAAGTGAGCTCTGGTGTATCAGGTTTTTTATAGACAAACTACTTATTAGTTGGATAAATTCATTGTTGGTTTTGGTCTTTTTAATAATTTGTTGACACTAAGAAAAATGTAGAATATCAAAAGATTAGTCCTTTAATTGAGCCAGTTTATAGGTATGTTTTCCTCTTCAGTCACACTCAGAACATGATAGATCACAGACAACTGCTTTAAAGTTGTTGTGGATCCTATTTTGGTAAAAACCCTCAAACCACAGTGGGTAGATCGTAATATTAGTTTCACTGTGACTCCAAACTCTAATAAAAACACATGAATAGCAAGATAACACATTACACACATTAATCTTAATTCTGATATCTAACAAAAGAACACAACCACAGTTCCAACAGCTAAAGACAGTCGTACACTGTGCAACTCTCTCAACAACCGTAATATCATCTTCAGGCCTGAACAAAGGGCTGGGTTTGTGTTTGTATGATTCATCACGACCTTCTTGAAGAAGAAGAAGAAGAAGAAGGAGAATCAGCGGTTACAGGCTAGAAAAATAAGAAAGAGAGAGGAATGTGTTGCTGCGACGGCTTCATCAAAGCTTCAACACACTCACCCGCACACACTGAGGTATCACAGGTACTCTGGTGTGAGTTACACTGATAATACAGCCTGCAGGGTGGGGAGGTGAGTCAAGCATCACACACATAACACAACATACTCCCACTCACTCTTTGTTTCTCTCTCTCCTGTCATAAAGAAAAGCTCGCTCTGCCATCATCAGGCGGTAAACCCCTCTGCTCGCCCCAGGGCTCTGACCACCACAATACCAGGAAGAAACTGTTTTAACACACACACACACATCTACTGTACACACTCGGACATTGTACACATCGAGTGCCGGCCTTCAAAGCTAAACAATAAGCCTCAAGTGTGTTGGATGCTTGGCAGCTAAAACTTCTTCGTTAGACTTTGAAAAGATGCTGGTCATGGTTCAATAATTAAAAACTAGGCCAGTCATGAACACGCACCAACCCGCTGGCCCGACTAGTACCTCACAACTTGACTTTACAGAGGGGGGTTGACCCATGCCAAACTTGTAAATTTGGCCTGCATGCCTGTTGTAGTATGGAAAGACATGCTAATAACACATCATGCTAATGACATGAAAGTAATATCTTAAAACTGAAATAATGACAACACTTTCATGCTAATCATCTAACATCCTAAGAATACAAACAGAATCATCTAACATCCTAAGAATACAAACAGACTAATATAATAAATCTAATACGCTAATAACCGTAACATGCTAATAACCCAACATGCTAACAACAATATGCCAATAACACTAAAATAACACTAACATGCTAATGACACTATCTGCTAATAACCCTAACATACTAACAACATCATGCTTAACCAATAACACTAGCATGCTTAGCATGTTACTAGCATCTTAGCATGCACTAACATGCTAGTTACACTAATAACACTGACACGCTAATACTATCGCGCAGTCACTAGCACGCTAATAACCCTAATATGCTAACATTATAATGTTAACAACCATAATATACTAATAACACTGACACGCTAATAACACTGACATGCTAATAACACTAACATGCTAATAACGCTATCTTGAAAATGATCATGCTAATAACACTAACATGCTGATTACGCTAACCCAATAATAACACTAATAAGCTAATACTTTCTGTTAGTCTGATAATATTCAGTAGGCTATAGCTGTTGGTGTTATATAAACTAAACTAATGACACTATACTGGTTTATAGGTAACCTGAACTGATTCTAATGTGACATTTTTATCAGAGTTTTGTGGAATTCTCAAGTATGAAAACATCTTTGAAGACAAAGAAAGAAACACGTCTATCAGCTGTCTGAATCTTAGAAACATTATGATTTGTTGTAAGAAACCCATATATGAGTTGACCATGCAGGGGGATGTGGATGTATAACCTGCCACTGTGTTATTTCCTGCTTTCTTCCTGTTTTCTACATTTGTCAGTGTGTGTTCATTGTAAGTGACCAGTCTGTATGTTCTGCAGGGGTCGAAGTTCAGCTGCTTTTGTCCTGATGAATCAAAGACTTTTACCACTCTACCACCCAACTCAGGGACACCAGTTGAGTTTACAGAGTCAGAATAGAAAGACAGTGTAAAGACAAACACTGCAGAGACACACAATAACAATTGTGTAAGAGAAACTACAATGATACTGCAGATATTGTGTATAGTTTTCCAAAAGAGGATTAAACTGGTTTTGGACACGGTCTCTGGATGGGCATTTTCAATGGCATCATCTGTCAGTATATCCTACGGTTATTGATACAAAGCGTTTTCGTACCCTTTTTCAACCACACAGTACCACAACATACAGAATTAACATGCAGAGGAACACATGGAGAATCATGGAGTAAGATATAAAGTCATACATGGAGTTACGTACGCAGTTACAACTCCGTACGAAACTTACATAGGGAGTTAATTACAGAGAAATAATGGAGTAATGTGCGGACGGCTGAGTTCTGAGGTTTCACCAATTCAATTACAGTACAGACAATATAAGTGGTGCTTTCACTGCTCTTGGCCTCTGAAATGAGAGTTTTCTGAAAACATAGATACAAGTGAAAACACTTATTCCATGACACTGACGTATGATTTGGATTTGTCAACATTTCTGCTGCTGTACTTCCTTTTAGCTCTCGACTGTTTCTGATCATTCAGTGTTTCAGTGCAGCTGATAACTTAATCAAGTTGTTATCATTGGCATTTCGTTTCTGTTGTCATGGAAATCAGTAAAAGACTGTGATTTGATGGAGGATTTAGCAGATGGTATTTTTGAGCCTTGATCAGATCAGTGTGTGTGTGTGTGTGTGTGTGTGTACCGGCGTTGTTGAGCAGGTTGTTAAGCCCCTCCTCCAGCTGTGGGTCTATGGGTGAGTCTCTTCCTGGTTCCCAGTCCACATCTCCAGCCTCGCTCTCACCGTGTCCGCTGTCTTTGGTGCTCTGCCAATCGGAGCAGTCCTGGCCTCCATATCTGCACAGGACGCACACACACACACACACACACCAAATGTCCCCAAAACACCTTAGTCAGACAGACCAATTTTGTCAAATTTGTCGCAGTTTGTCACAAGTTTGTATAAAATACGACACACTTTATCCTTAGACCTTTGATTCGTAAAAAAGAAAGGAAAAAGTAAATAAAGTGTTAGTGTTAAAAATAAAGAATTAAGACATGTACTACTTGGTTTGAGATGACTACTGCAAAAAATATATATTATTCAGTCAGAAGTTTTGATGTAAAACTTAAAAAAGAAGAATTTTCCCTGGATCATGCAGGAAAACACTGAAATACACTGCTGCCTTTAACTGAATAACTTTAAAAAAATATATTAGAATTTCTAGTTGTTGGTTGTCACTGTTTCTTTTTCTCAGAGAAACAAAGAACATAAATCCTGATAAAAACCAGACAGAACTCCAGTGAAAAATCAGAGATCAGACCAGAGGTTTGGTGTAGTGAGATAAGATGGTGATAAAATGCCTGACAAATGACAAATCCATTGATAACCACACACTCATACACATCTATAAACCTGTAGAGCTGTAGGCAGGCTCAGACAGGAAGTGCCAGTCAGATAAAGGTGAGCTCACAGACGAGTTAGTCACTCTGAAGCAAAACATACAACCTCATTTTGTTCCACTACTGAAGACTCTCTCTCTCATTGTGAGGTGAGATACTTCCACTTCATGATTTTTTCATGGATGTGTTAAAGAACAACTTCCAATACCATGCCAGCATTCAAAACATGATTAGGAATTAAATAATAGACTTAATCATGAACAAAACAAGTCCTCTGAACTAAATGACAAATACCTCCTTTGTCATCGACTTCTAAAACGACACATATCAGCTTTTTCTGATCTGACGCCCCGATCAGCAGGACAACATCGTTTGTCAGCAGCACGTTCCAAAATCCTTACAAATGACGCCTCCAAAAATTATTCATATTACAGTTTTCTGATCTGCCACCGCTATGGATACAGTCCAAGGACCTCACAAGGGCAGTAAGGTGTGTGTGTGTGTGTGTGTGTGTGTGTGTGTGTGTATTTGCCTTGAAACAGTGCCCTGTGTGTATCAAGGTGATGTCAGATCTAATCTCATCGCCACGGTGACGCTGAGGTAGCTGCTTCCTGTCAGAGACTCTGAATCACCTTTACACACACACACACACACACACACACACACACTCTGACACACTTTGGGGGTTATGAGACACTCTTCCTGTGACATTGAGTGTTGGACTCTGTGTCCTGTTTGTCTGTTGCTGTTATTTCAGTCACAGCAGGTCAGTGGGTCAGAAACATGGAGGAAGACATTTATCAGCTACAACGTCTGTCTTTCATCACATCAACAAAAAGCAAAAGTCCCCCCTGAAAGGCTAATAAAAGTTTAGCTTTATTCTTGCACTGTCTCTGCTTTTAAAATGAAAATGACCAACGGCTCTCTTTCCGTTGTGGCGCTGTGACTATAAGTGCTCTGACAGCTATCTGCTGGTTATGTGGTGATTCAACAATGCCGTCAATCACAACAACAACATGAAAACCTTCTGCTTCGTGTATTTATATCTTCATTCAGCACATTCAGATTCAGTTATCTGAAGGCGGCAGACGCATGATAAATGAAGTAATAACGACTTGTCAGGACCATCAGGAAAAGGAGATGATGCATCTGGAGAGGCTCATCCTGTAAACGATCAGATCTGTTTCATTCTGCAGCTTCCATTTTGAAACAAAGCGGCCACTGGGTTTATCTTGGAAACGACAGCAGGCTGCTACAAAATAACCACACACACTTCTGCATCGAGCATAACCTACGATTTATGCAGATGTGCCTGATTTTACAAAAACAAACCTGCGAACTGTCCCGGTTTAGGAAAAATAAAACATATGTGAGTTCTTAAAATAGGTGGCATTCCCCTTTAATGTCTGTCTGTCCTGCTATCAGAGGCAGCCTGGTTTGATCAGAGAGCGCAGCACTGATCACAGCCTGAAACCTGTAGCCAGCTGGCTCAGAAACAAACCTCTGGTGCTGACGAGAGCGACGGAAAAGAGGAGGAAAGAATCGACATCAAGATTCTTTCTTCAGGATTTCAGTCTGTTTGAAGTGAAGCTGCGAGTGCGACTGTGGTTGTGTTTAGTGACCTGTGTTAGTGCACTGCCCCATTATTCACCAGCATTGACAAAATATTCAACAAATGCAGGTTGAGGATGCGGTCAACACAGTTATAGATAAATGTTGAACATTTAAAACTGCAATATTGAGTGTTACCTGTAAGAAAAGTGAGTATCTGACATGTTCGCTGAGGCGTCATATCTACTAGAAAACAACAATATGAAGGGTGGTGGCGGTGAAAACAGAAAAACCACAAACAGCCCCAAAGTAAACCCAGCTTCTCTGTAGTGTCTGACTGAAAACCACATTACATAAAGTTACAGTGACATAAAAAAATACTTTTAACTCACAGAAAATGAGACATAATCTAAATAATTCCTACTTTTCCTGCCCTGCTTCCTCCAGAGTTTATTTATATCAGATGAAAACCATTAAAATGAAATACATTAACAAAAAAAATCTGAAAGCTTTTCATTAAACTGGAGGAGCTTTTTGGTTTGGCTTTGTTGTGGTTTTGTTGTGTCTGTAGTTCAGAGGAGGAGGGTGGAGGAGTATATTGAGGATGGGGATTAGAAGAAAGAGGAGGAGGAGGAGTCAGACTGACCTGCCGTTGCGATGACAGTATTTGTTCCCCCTGAAGTTGGGCCTCGGCTGCAGCTGACCCTGCCGGAGGAGAGAGAGGAGCTGGGAGATCTGCTGCAGGGAGGGAGAGGAGGGATGAGGATGAAAGAGAGAGAGGGGGAACATGTTTTACACGTTAAAGACAATTTCTATTCATCATGAGCTGATCTGAAAGCGTGAAAATCCCTAAAATATAAAGATTTTAAACTTCACAATGATTACTTCTGACACCTGTACATGCTACATGCTACATTTATGTGGCGCTTTAATCACATCCCAAAGGCAGCAAGTTGTTGTTGTTTAATCTGGACCAGTAAGTGAGTCTTTGTGTTGCTTTAGCTGGTTGAACAGTGAGCCCAGGTAGAGGGTGAATAAACATTTTCTTTTTTCTTTTTTTTTTTTACAGTGTGAGAACCGAGCGGCTGCGTCCGTCTCACTGCTCAGAGCTTTCTGCTGACAGCTCTGTTATACAGCGGATACACACTGCACACCAGGGAGGAAACACACACATACATGCTTACCTTCCCCAGTGTGTGCGTGTACTCGCATGCTAATATATGACTTTGTTTTAGCCGTGACATGTGTGTGTTTTTGCACGTGCATGCTGCTGCAGCGACAGGAAATGGCCTCTACGTAAAAGCCTATTCTTCTCTGGCTGGTTTCCTCCTAGGATGGGCTCCGAAATATGGACGAGTGGAGGAGGTGTGTGTGTGTGTGTGTGTGTGTGTGTGTGTGTGTGTGTGTGTGTGTGTTGAGGTGGAGGTGAACAGTAAAGCCCCCCCTCCATCCCAGTCGTCCAGGCAGGCCTCTTCCTCCATGACCTTGAGGGAGGAGAGAAACGTCTGAAGCCCGAGAAGTGCCAAGTGGGCCGAGTGGGAGGGTAGAAGAGAGGGGGATGCTGGGTAAAAAGAAAAAGGCCTCTTCCTTTCTCTAATTCACGTGAGGATGTCGGACCTGGCCGAGCTCTTTGTTCTCTGTCTGCTGGGCGTTGGCAGCAACTTTTGCCCTCAATGAGGCGGGTCTGTGTTTTAAGCTGTTTCTGATGCCACAATGATGTTCTGAGCTAAACTCACCAGACTGGCAGATTCTTAAGTTGCATCTGAATGTAGTTTACATCAGTTATTGAATATAATTGGTAGTTTTGAAGTTCTAAATGGGTTCTCTTCCTCTTAAAACAGAACCCAACAGTGGTTTTGGTCAAGCTTTGTTCAAACCCACAGAACTACCCACCAATCCCACAGAAGGTTTCTAAAGATACCAAATATGTAATGCTGAATTTTGGTGAAATGTGTATAAAATGATGTGGCAACATCTAGTCTTCTATATCCATTGTTTTTTGTGGTGAATTTCTAATATTCTAAGGCCCCCCCGCCGTCAGTCTTGATTGGGTCCACCAGCATGTTTTGGTTTTTAGGTTTGGCAAATCTAAAGATGCATCCAGTGCACATACAGCCATCAGCCAATCCATTACGGTCCAGTATCCAGCCCTGATCCTTGACTGACTATAGATCAGGGTTCTGTAATGACTGAATCCACATTAAATATGAAGTAGAGCTCACACCAGGCCAATATCACACACTCACAGGCAAAATCTTTAAACCTCTGCCCTCTTATAAAACACAGCCGACCACATATTCAACCACAAATAACAAATAATAATGATAAAACAAGACTAAGTTTTGGTTATGGTTAAATGTGCGTACATACAGTGTCTGTAGCTGACAGATTGTGCTCTGGCTTGGTATCCTGCTCTGCTCTCTGCTGTTTTTCTTTCCCCCTGCAGCAGCTCAGCTCAGTAAAAGTGATTTTTGGGTCATTTGTAAATGAAAGAGCAGCGTGTCAGAGTGGTGTTAGTTTACACTACAAACACATCACAGCTTACTTTAGCTGGCCTCGCTGCCCCCTCACTCTCCTCAGACCCCCCATCCTACAGAGCATAAGAAGAGTTCCCCCCTCCTCCTGGTTTCAATATGAATCTGATATGTGATATTCAGTAAAAAGGACTGTCAGAGTTCTTGGAGGGGGATTACTGTCTGTGACACATGAACACCTGAATAAACTTGCTGCTTTTTGGCCACACACTCATCCGTCAGCTAGTTATACCCCCCCCCCCCCCCCNCCTCCTGGTTTCAATATGAATCTGATATGTGATATTCAGTAAAAAGGACTGTCAGAGTTCTTGGAGGGGGATTACTGTCTGTGACACATGAACACAGACAGACCCCCCCCCACACACACACACACACACACACACCACCCAACTCAAGCCTTCAGGCTGTCTGAGTAAGTCATCACACAGGAGGCTGAAAAAGCAGAGAGGCTGCTGGGAAAATGTAAGGGAAGCTGGTCTGTGTGTGTGTTAGCGAGGTAGGTGGGGGGGCTCTTACTCTCTACTCTCTAATGGACTTCACTTCAGATTAATCTCAAAGCCTCTAGGGGGAGACTTAATTACTCCAACACTAACTGTAAGCACATGTTGAAATAAATGTGATCACACATTTTAGATGGAAGTAAATGACATTTAAATGAAAGCCAGCAGCAGTGCATTAGTCTTAATGTTTAAGATATAGGGGAGAATGCAAATATGAAGACATTAAAAAATCATCATCCAGGTTTGGTTAAATCATTAATGCAATGCTAATGGATACATTTGTCAAATCAACTTGCCGTGAAGTTACTTTCTGCCTTGAAAAACTTGTAACTTGAGTTCAAACTGAGCACTCATTACCACTCAATAAATAATGTTTTTTATAAAAGACATTGCAAGCTTGTTAGCATACTTCCCAGCATGCATTGTATTTGGGTTAACTCTCCAGAAACCCTTCTTTCTTATCTTGTAAATGCCATCAGATGATGGAGACTAATTTGTGTCTTTTTATGCATGTAATGAGGCATATAGTCTTGTCTTTAATATCTATATGATGAAAACATAACGAAACTCCTTTGCTTCTGTGAGTAAATGTAACAGGAATGCAAATCTGAATAGAGATGTGACTAAGGTGTTTAACTGAACTGATTTACTCAAGTTCTTTAACTCCGTGACATCCACATTAGAACTAAGAAACAATGTTGAGACAAACTATACTAGATATTGCAACTAACCTGCACTTCTGGGGAAGCAGAGGAAAGTTCAATGGAGTCTCCAAACGCAGCCATGGACAGTCGAACCAGGTTTCGAAGCATCTGCTGATGGTCTGCATCGGGCCCCCCTCGTCCCTCCGAGGTCTTCGGCCTCCTGAGAGTCGCCTGGGATGCTGAACTCAGCGCTTCTGCCTCTTCCCCTTGAGCGTGAGTCTGATGCTTTAAGGTGCTCGAATGGGAGACTGAAGAGGATGATGAAGGGTTCCTGGCTTTCCGAAGAGTCCGGTATGATGTGGCGGGCGTCAGCGGCAAACTGCCATCGAGTTCGATGTTTCCAGGTTTCCGAAGCGTTCTGCAATGGTGGGTGACAGGTTGAGTGGCATCCCCTTCTTGGTAGCCTTGGGAATGGAAGCTTGTATTCATGACTGATGGTGTTATGGTATACTGTCTCTCAGTTTGTTGATCCTCTGACATCATTGGAGATGGAGCCAGTGGCTGGTCTTCACTGTCATCCTCAGGAGGCTCCTCCTTTCGCCCTCTGATGACGGGAATTAGCTGGATATCAGACTTCCTGATGTTCTTCTGTGGGCGACGCGGGTGGCGGGTGTAGGTTGACTCGGCCTGTCTGCAGTTGTAAGCCCGGTTGTCCCGTTTCTCTGGGCGGCAGAACGTTGTCACCAAAGCAACGGCCAATAGAAGCAGCAGGCAGGTGGCCCCCAGGCAGATCGCCATCATCATGGTGAAGCTGAGCTGTCCGCGGTTACCAGGTGACGAGTTCTTCAGATGGTCCTTGAGATTGATGAAAGTCACCTCCAGAGCCGCCTTGGTGGCCAGGCTGGGACTGCCCATGTCAGACACAGCAATGTTCACCTTAAAGGTTTTCCCAATTAGCTCAGTTGCATTGGTGGTGTTAACAAACAGCTGGCCTGTAGTCTGATCCAACCAGAACAGTCCATAGGGGTTTCCGTCAGTGATGAGGTAGCTGAGTTGTCCATTCAGCCCCGAGTCTGGGTCTTCGGCCTTTATGGCGGATGCGAGGAATCCAACTAGTCCCTCTCTGACTGAATGATTTATCGGCAATGTGGTGGATCCTTCTTCCATGTAATTCCCCAGTTCAGTCACAATTTCCCCCTTGTCTGCATTGACAGGTACACTAAGAGAAGCCACACCCTTTCTGGGTTTTGGCTCCTTGATAACTGGGTAGTTGTCGTTCACATCTTGGATGTCGATTTGCACAGTGGCCGTGGCGGTGAGAGGCGGATGACCCTGGTCAACGGCCTGCACAATGAAAGAATAGGTGTGGGATTCCTCGTAGTCTAGAGGACGCTGGACGCTTATAACACCACTGGTCGGGTGGATGAGGAAAGACTGTGTGTTAGTTTCCACTTCATTGGAGTTACGTATGAAGTAGGACACTCTTCCACTGAGCTCCAGGTCAACATCGTGGGCTTCAACTTTGAGAGCATGGTAGCCTGCCATGTTGTTTTCCTTGAAGGAAGCCTTATAGACGGAGGTGGAGAACACCGGGGCATTGTCGTTCTCATCCAGAACATGGACAGGCAGGTGTTTAACACAAGACAGTGGGGGATCTCCATAATCCTGGGCAAGAAGCGTAATGTTATACTGCATTACCTTCTCTCGATCCAGACTGCCATTGGTAACAATCATGTAATTGTCGCCATGGATACGTTTAAGGCGGAAAGGGCCAGATCCTTGCTGAATGTGTGCTCTCACTTTGCCATTTTCTCCTGAATCTGCATCAGAGACCATCACCAGAGCAAGGAAGGTGTCCTCTAGTGCTCCTTCCAGCACAGTTGCCACAGGTGAGTTGGGTGGAGTCCAGGTCATGTGTATCCTCGGTGCATTATCGTTTACATCTCTAAGCTTGACATGCAGTTTGCAGTGCGTGGGGATCGCATTGGGCCCACGATCACGGGCCTGTATGATTACTTCATAAGACTCCTGGGCCTCGTAGTCCAGAGGTCCTGTGATACTTACAGCTCCTGTTTGAGGATCCACATAGAAGAGCCTCTGTACCTCGGGATGTGTGTGCTTACTGAGCGAATACTCCACCTCCCCGTTGGCACCCTGGTCTGGGTCAGTGGCTTTGAGGTTGATGATGGTTGTCCCACGGGCTGTATCCTCAGGTAGCTCCACAGTGGGAGTACTGTCCTCAAATGTGGGGCTGTTATCATTTGAGTCCTGAATATTAACACGGACTAATGTGCTCCCAGACTTGGGGGGGTTCCCCTTATCCCATGCCATCAGGGTGAGGTCAAATGAGGCCTGAACTTCCCTGTCCAGTTCTTTGATCACCACCAGCTCTGCCTGTTTTGTCCCACCTGGAGCAACTGTCACATCCAGAGCAAAGTGTTGGTTGACGGACAGTGAGTAGGTCTGGAGGCCATTAGGCCCTGCGTCAGGATCCACTGCCCGGTCCAAAGGGATTCGCATCCTGAGGCCGGCTGTCTCTGAGATCTCCACTTCCTGCAGCGTGCTGGGGAAGCTGGGACTGTGGTCATTCTGGTCCATCACCTCCACACGAACCCGCAGGCAGTTCACAGCACCGCTTTTCCTGTAGAGGATGCTGAAGGCCAGCTCGCACAAGTCCGACCCACGGCATAGTTCCTCCCTGTCCAGCCGGCCCTGGGTGGAGACGACACCGTCTCGACTGCTGATGGAGAAGGGAAGGGCTTTTCCGTGCTCCACCACCTGGAAATCCTCCAGAGAACCACCTTCATCTCTCTGGCGGAGGTCGTCCACCAGACGGCCGACCCGGGTTCCCGTCGGCTGCTCCTCCCAAACGCGGTACTGGATAGTTATTGATGATGGGTCAGAGGCATGAGCGTCAGAGGAAAGACGCAGAACCAGAAGCAGAGCCAGCAGCATAATGATGTGAAGTAATCTCCTGTCTACTGGCTAAAAAGACATTTCTAAAAATCACTATTAAAAAAGTTGTTGTTTTTTTACTTTAAAATTTAAAATGACTGTAAAGCTGTCTGTGGAAAAATATCCTGTCTATCTGTAACAAACATTATATAAAATGATGATCAAATCCAATTTTTCTTCAAAATAATCTACAGTTTCCTCTCACAACACAAACAACCACAACCAAACCAGTGAAGAAAACTGTTGGTTTTGTAAATCAAATACCTAGAAAAAAAGAAACCTCCAGCCAATTATAGAAAACTATAATTAAGATATCATCCTGTCTCTGTTCATATACTACCAGCCTCTCTCTGCCTGCTGTTGTTACTCACTCATACAGCTGCTGGCGTCCAGCCTCTCACTTCATCCTCCTCTACTCAGAGAAGTTTTGCTCCAACTGAGAAAGTTTGGATGTGGGTTTCCACATGCTAGCAGAGCCCCAGCCAATCCAAAGGGAGGAGGAGGGTCATATGCAAATGTATCCAGACTCAACACAAAGAAAATCCCTCCTGCCCTGAGGAAACTCGCCACAACTCTGGAGTGCTTTTAAAGTAACATGACACTGCCTCTCCGTCACTTTAAGCTTGTCTCCCCCGTTCAGTCTGCATAAACTCATCACAACCTGCAGGCTGGGCTCTTAAATCATTTGGGAAATTTGTGTTAAGTTAAATCCCAGTGGGACTAAAGTCCACAGCAGAACATATATTTGTACTCCATTACAGTGACGTATAATCTGGGCTTCTGACAGCAAAAATATAAATACAGATTCAGAGCTGTCAGTCATCAGTAACACTCTGCTTTGCATTAGACTCTCTGCGAAAGCTGACAGGCTTTTTGCTCAGAGTATAAAGAGTAAATTCCTATTGTGTATTCCTTGAATCCAAAGTGTTGACGTGTCCACAGTCAAGTTTATCCAACACAATGACAGCTTTCTCTTCTTTGAACTAACAGTTGTTTTTGTTGTATGTCCTTGGCAATGAACAAGGTGATATGGTTGTTTCTAAGATTCAACCAGCTATGAAGTGAATGCTCAAAATTCAGAAGCCTGTCCTTAATGTGACAAAACCCACATTCCAGCTTTTCCCCCAGATATAATTATGAAGAGTTAGAGATCTCCAACCACAGGCCACAGAGGTCAAAACGTTTCCAGCAAATCATTTCAGTTAGTCCTTTGCAGTTAAAGGTTTGTTTGTTAGTGAAAAGAGTTTTTAGGGCTTTAAGAAAAAGTTTTATATAAATGTTTGTGAAGGTTCTGGAAGTTTCATGTTCTTTTTATGTAGACTGTAAAACTGTAAGATATTGTTCTGGCCTTTAATACACAATGTGATTAACTGTAATATTGACAAATGACAGAGATTTAGTGTAAATTTTAGGACGATCAACTGATGTTCTAAAGGGTTAGGGTAGAAAGGGTTGGATTAGAAACCTGCAGACACCAAGTTATAACCATTAAAACCAGTTAGAGCTCAACAGCTGCAGATCCACTGAGCTGAATATCTACCCAGAATGCACAGCGCTTATTTTTCTTCTGGTCGCCCAGAATATCCTGCAGGCTGAGAGAGAATCAGGCCGAGGAAGGCTCAAGCGTATCACTTTCTTCTCGGCTCAGAGAGAGGGGGGCTGTTTAAAGCATAAAGACATCAGCGCTGTCATCTGCCAATGACAGGTTTCCACTGGACAGAGAGAAGGACGACTGTAGATGAGACAACAGAGAGGAGCAAGGCACTAGTGATTTGACTGGTTTCATTGCTCCACCAGAGCTGAGACCAACAGGTCCTCAAACCAAATGACAAAATACATTGTCAGTGCGTTCTAAATATATATACATCACAACAAGACAGCTGCAGCTATCACTTGCAGACACACTAATTAAAACAGTCACAAATATTATTAAAATATCAGCAAGTAGAACTTTAAAGTGACTATGAACCACACCTCTAAATTGAGAGTTGGTATAAGGAACTCTTAAAGTGTGTGATCTGGCGCCATCTGTGTTCACTTTAAAGTTAGATTCAGGCACAGAAAGTACTTTGTAAAGGCTACTGAATGTTGTCTGAATGTTTGGTTAAAAGAAACCAGTTTTTAGTAGGAGACGGGATGAGAATGGCCGATTCCAAGTGTCACTTTTTATTTTTGCTGAGAAAAACTACTCAAGAACTACATTACAACATCTGATGTTATTGGAAACAGAACTATAGGAATTATACCTGAATATTAAAAAACAAACTAAATCCTAAAATATTTTAAATGACCTTTTAACTTTCGGTGATGTCTGCGGCCGTCTGTTCAGGAGACCCAAACCTGAGGCATCCAGGCAGAGCAGAGGACAGCCAATCAGATTAGATTATCAGCAAAACAAACACCATGAACCTCCTGTCTGCAGCCAATCAACTGTCACTGTGTGTGTGTGTGTGTGTGTGTGTGTGTGTGTGTGTGTGAGAGAGAGAGAGAGAGACTACATTCCCAGCTGAATAAATTACAGGAAGACAAATGCCTTTGCAGACATGCACAGGAACACGTCTGTTTCCAATTAATTGACCACCTGTATGAAAGTGTGTGTGGTCGGGACGTTACATACCATCAGTCTTTCTGTGTGCAGTGGCATCTTTCTTCACTTCAAGACTCACAGTTAAAGCAGTTAAACATTAACTCTTTCAGTGTCCCATCATTAGCTTTCATTCATTTTCAATTGGAGATAATATAATATGGATTTTGGTGGAAAAACTGAAATAAAAACCAAACTACTGAATAAAGAACATCTGCAAACGCTGCAATGATTTAGGACTTTTTTTTTTTACAGTGTAACCTGCAAGTATAGTTAATCCCTCTCTCCTCCAGCATGGCTGATAAACAGATGACAGATCACAGCATGCTGGCTTATCACACACACACACACAGAAGTGTGGTGATCAGACTTGTAGATGTTGAATGTGTGGGCTTGTCGCTGGGTGTATCAAAAATCTCCGTGGACAAAT
Source organism: Maccullochella peelii (assembly GCA_002120245.1). Classification (NCBI taxonomy): domain Eukaryota; kingdom Metazoa; phylum Chordata; class Actinopteri; order Centrarchiformes; family Percichthyidae; genus Maccullochella; species Maccullochella peelii. The sequence continues at coordinate 12,165 of LKNJ01004604.1, read as the reverse complement.
TTGACTTCTGCTGTACTGTCTTTATTTTTAAAAGATGCTGAGACTTTTCTGGACTTTGTTTTGTCACCACTTAGATATCGCATCATACAAGAAGAAAGCGGCCACAGTGAGCTGTGAGATGAAGAGCTACGGGTGCCTGGATGTACTGCAGCCTATTGGTTTTTGAAATTCTCGCTTTTTACAATATTTGCATGTGGCAACTTTGCTATAGTTAAGATTAGGGAAAGATCCCTGAGATAACGTTGTTATGATATGGCGCTATATAAATAAAACTGAATTGAATTGAATTGAATTGAAAGTATTGAAGAGGTCAGATATGGACAGAAATGTTTCCTCTTAGCTTTTTCAAATGTTCTGTGCTTGTGATGAACTCAGGTGTACCCTCGTAGCTTGCTGATGATGTCGCTGATTGTGGATTACCACCAGGTGTGGGATGTATATATTTATATTTAAGGCTGTATCTGACACTTGTATTACAATAGAATGACTGAATCTTCAGTATACAGGTATGTCATTGCCATGTCCAGCGCCTGGTCTTACTGATTCTAAGATTAGGAAAGATCACGGTTATGGTTAATAAAAACATGAACATTAATTGCATGCAAAATCGTCCAACATGGAAGTAATTCCCAGGATATTCCTGGATAAGTAAACCTCCAACAAGTCATCAAGGTGAGCAACAGCTTTCACCACCCTCCTGTCCTGGAAGCTGGCAGCAGATTTAGAGCTTCACCAGATTGTGTGTGTGTGTGTGTGTATGCAATGCAATATGTGACCCCATTAGCAGCCATTAGTGGTGCAGTCGACAGTAAATTCACCTTTTGTTTGGCCTGAAGCCGCGCTGAAAGCAGCTGAAAAACCCTCCACCAACAGGGCGCGCGTGTGTGTGTGTGTGTGTGTGTGTGTGTGTGTCCATTCATTTTCCATATTAGCTTTGTGCTATGTGACCTGAATGAATGTTTTCATCAAATCTAGTTTACAGAATTCATCAGATTGTGTTGCTGAAAATAGAAACTTCTGAAGAAACTAGTTTCCTCCCTCTTCAGACAATCGTAACTTAAAGGATAAGTCTGCACATATTCTATATTTTTAATATATAAAATATCTCATGTGCAGAGCCTAACAGCTGTGTTTTGTGCTGTTTTGCTTGTGTCTTCTCGAGCAGGGATGTGAAACAGTGAGGCTGTGGAACGACCTTGTGCAGTTGCCAGAGGGAAAGGCTGACCAAAAAGATCTTTGACGAGGATGGAGCACACAATTATCCTTAGTGGAGAGAAGTCACTGCAACATTTTCCCTTTCTGACTTGGGAAAGTACTATGGGAAGTGGAGATTTGGAAGAAGTCAAAGCTTAGAAATCCCATTCAAATCAAAGAACCATATATTAAAAATAGTTTACAGAGAAGGCAGAGGTCCTTGTGTGCCCAATTAAGAACTGCTACCTGGGGCAGATATAAACGTATTCCTGAAGAGCTGCAAGTTAAACAATGCTAATGTGCTCATTTGGCTCTTCAGTAAGGAGATTTCTAGAAAATGCATGGCAGTTAAGACAGAGTATACTGTATCCCTAAATTTGTGGAACTGAATATCATGATTTGGGACAGTTGTGGTCCATTTTTTGGTATATCCAGATTTAGAAAGTCTGGACAACAAAAAAACACATGAAATGCCACATTTGGAGGAGGTTTGAAATGTGATTCCTATCAGATTTCTACAGATGTGTTTCAGTCCAGACGCTCAAATCAGATTTCAAAGTGTCTTAGTGTGTCCAGTGCGACACACAACAACAAATCCAGAGCGGCTGTATACTAGCCTCCTCCTGCAAGTTCTGCGCCGCGACTTGACAGCGCGATTGTTTGGAGGGCGAGATGATGGATCTCCATTTCTCATGCTTCCACACTGGAAAGCTGCGTCACCAGCGTACATAGTAGTTACTGACGCCAACGTAGTAACCAAGGCAACCCATGCAGAAAGGTTGGTGATGTGTGGACACACAAACCCGATCTGATCACTTACAAATAGCGGCGCGGACAGTCTGTCTATTTGAGAAACAAATCTGATTTGCCTGCAGTCTGAACAAAGCCTTAAATAAACCAATCAATCAATCATCTCCACTGATTACCTTTGTATAGTGGAAGAAGCCTAGCTAGTGAGGCTACCAAAACGTAGCCTAGTGAAACAGTAGCCTCGGTGACCATCGTCTTGCACGTCATAGTGGTCCCTTAAAACTCTCCAGTGTTCCTGTTGACTTGCTCTGAACCTCCAGCGCTGCCATTACAACTAACATCTTCACAATATTTTACACACAATGAGACATTCAGACACAACAACAGTGGAAACAGAAATTTAAAAACTGCAACTAAAGCCCTCATTCACCCCAAAAAGACCTTCTGTCAGAACCTTCATCTCATTGGTGGATCCAGCATGACAACAGGTGATGACACGGGTCTGTTGACACCCAATCGGTGACCAAGCTGAACCCGTTCACCTCGACTTCTATTGTCCTACCGAACCACTGATTTGTTTGTTTACATGTTGACCTCTGACCTTTCTGCTCCTTCCTTCCCTCCTCCTTCTCCTCTCCACCCTTCTTTCTCTTCCTTAAACACTTCTGCAGACGTTCCTCCTCTTCTCTCCTCCTCACCTCCTCTTCATCCTGCATCCTTCTGTGAACCAGTTTCCTGCAGCAGGAAACAGCCTGATGGTGGAGGTCAGAAACAGGATGTCCTGCATAGAGGAGAGGAGGAAACAAGAGAGGAGAGGAGAGGAGAGGAGGAGAGGAAACAAGGAGATGACACAAAGAGAGGAAAGGAGAGGAGATGACAAGAGAGGAGAGGAAGAGAAGAAAGGAAACAAGGAGATGAAATGAGGAGAAAAGAGAAGAGGAGAAGAAACAAGGAGAGGAAACAAGGGGAGGAAACAAGGGGAGGAAACAAGGACAGGAAACAAGGGGAGCCAAGAAAAAGAAAGCAGAGGAGAAGAGGAAACAGGACAGGGGAGAGTAGAAGAAACAAGGAGAGGACACAACAAGAGGAAAGGAGAGGTAAGAAGAAGACATGAGGAGACAACAGAGGGGAAGAAGAAAATAAAGGAAACAAGGAGATGCGGAAACCAGAGAAAAGAGGAAGAGAGCCAAGGAAACAAGGATAGGAGAGGAAACAAGGAGAGGAGTGGAGAGGAAACGAGGAGAGGAAACAAGGAGAGGAGTGGAGTAGAAAAGACAGGACAGGAATAAGGAGAGGAGTGAAGAGAAGAGGAGGCTGACCTGTGTGGTTGTGTATTGATTAGTCTTTATACGCGTCTGACAGTGATGTCGTCCGTATCTGTGTATCTGTATCACGGCAGTTTGTTCCTGCTGCAGAAGAAGTGATGATACGCTTTACGTTTCCTGTTCATTTGGAATAAACGGAAGAACAACTGGGTGCAGAACAACCACGAGCAGCAGAATGAACGTCCTGTCCTGATTTTATATATAATCAGATCGAATCTGCTGTAAAAGAAATGTGCACAGTAATGTGATGGTACATACTGCGTGCATTATTTTACTGTAATTGAAGTGATTAAATAAAGGCGACACACTGAACTGCAGCCGGAGGAAACAGCGGCATTGTAACAGTTACAGAACTGTGTGTCTGCAGGGTTCATTGTTTCTTCCTGTCATTGTGGCTCTTCCTCCACCTCACCCAGACCTACTGACCTCCTCACACACACACACACAATGTAACTTTCACATTAAATAAATATTACAGCATCTATGGATGCATATGCGTGTACTGATGTATGTCAGTAGAATAATTGTATTTGCCTTTTTTAAGGCACGGTAAAGCTTCAAAATTCACAAGTGGGTCATTTACTGACGTAGAACAAAACGTGAAAATCTCTTCAGCTTGTGTTAACCGCAGACCTTATTTCAGGCATCGAACCAAAGAAACCCACTGACTTCCAGACGAGGGAACAGGAAGAGCTAACATGCTAACTCACTTCAGGGTTTTAGGACTCCTGCAGCTCTTTGTTGACTCGAGAAATAAGTCTTCAGTCCTCAGTGACTCGTGAAGTATTATTATTATTATTATCACCTTTGAGGGATTGTCACTAATTTGCTGTGTCAGTTTAGCAGATTAACATGGGATTAAGAGCACAAATGAACCCTGAAACTATTATAGAGTTACAGAGTTACGCGAGCTGTGAAACAAGTTGGAACTAACTGCAAGTTGTCGTGTGAAAATAATAGTAATGATCGTTTCTTCTCTGTAAAAACTGGTTCAGCTTTCAGGTTGGTTTCATCGCTGAATCCACAGAGAGTCTGTGAGAGTCTCTCTGTTATCATTTAATTCTAGTTTGAACTAGTGAACTCTCCCAACACATTCAGCTTTAATCCAGTTTTGCAATTCCAAATTTAAAATGGGCAGACGGTGTTCCATTACCATTACGTGACATTTACAATGAAAATTACATTTACTACACTATAAGTTTTCATCTCGTGATCATGATTATTGTGTCGTTATTAGATTTACAAAAGAATCTCTCAGATCAGGGTCTATTTTCAAAGTGTCTTAGTAGTTGGTTGCTGTGGTGAAACTCTAAGAAAAATGTCTTCTTACAATAAGATTAAAGCGTATCGAATGCAAAAGCTCGTCTGTTCAGTTCAAGATGAAGAGCTGGTCAGAGGAGACAGCAGCAGGAGTTTTATGTTGTTCAGGTGGCAGAGCGGCGGGTCGTCCATTAACCTGGTCCACCAGTGCCTACATTGGTATTTTTGCTTATTGTGATGTCATTTCCTGGAGTAGCCCTGAATCCTGTACAACCTCAGCTAAAAGGTTATGTAAGTCAATAAACCATAATAACTGATAAAAGTGTTGTAATAAATAAAAACAATACAAAAATCAGACACATTTTTTCATCAGATCTTACTAAATAAACACACAAAACATTTTGATCCAGAACAAGCGTGAAAGTCTGAAACTTGTAATTAAAAAAACAGATATGACATGAATGTGACATCACCCATATCCAGAGGTCACACCTCTGATACTGATGATTGTGTCCAGTCTAAAAAAAAAAGAGTTAACACAGCATGACCAAAGTAAGTGAAGGTCACATGATTATTAGTACTTTATGGTGCCTTTTCTCTTGTGGTTTCATATGCTCATGTTGTTTTTTGAATTCTGTCTTCAGCTGAATATATCCCAAATAAAAATGTAATGATTTAGATTTTTACATGGCTCCATCTTGGCCTGTGTGCTTTCTGGTCGGCTTTCCCCCTCCCCCCTTATTGCATGATGCCAGAGGGTAAAGCTGAGAGCTCATCAATGATGCAGAACACCTGAGTGGTTGCTCAGGACTCTATATAACATCACCTGCACGCTCATCTCACTTTCCTTCAGACCTGCCGACTGACAGCTTGCCTCTTTTTTGCGCTCACAGGCAATCACACCTCATTAGTACCATTTTATTTTGTTAAAAGAACTGGATTAAATTAGTAGTCTGTATGGTCTTCCTGCTTTGCCACACTGTTGAGCCAGGCGGTGATGTTTCTTGAAAAGACCTCAGTTGCAGCTTCCACTTGGTTTTCACTCCAGTTATTTCTCTCCCACAGTGAAATAAATTAGAACCAACTGCAATTCATCATTTGAAATAATCGTAATGATCATTTCTTCTCTGTGAAACTGGTTCACCTTTCTGGTTGGTCCGCAGAGACGCTGTGAGAGTCTCTCTGTTGTAATTTAATTCTACTGAATGTTAATATATTGCACACAGAGCTGAGAGAGAAGCATCCAGATAAAACCAGTTTAAACTCGGTCACGCTTTGACAGCATTAGCAGCACGTTCTGCTCATTTCCACACGTTCAACTTTAATCCCAATCTGAAGGTCAAATTTAAAATGAGGAGAAACACGCAGTGAGAAAACACGGTGACGATGTTTGCGTGCACACAGTAAAACACTGCTGCTCTGTTACTTTGAGATTTGTGAGGAAGCATTTGTTTGCTAACGTTAGCCGTTAAGACTTTGAGAAGTTAAATGGGAATTACTGTGAATTTCTAGAGGCCAAAAATCACACTATGCAGGCAGGTATAAGAAATTTAGATTATACATCAAGTGTATTATCATTGTTGTTAATATAGCACATGTATGTCTGGTGTCCACATGCTGTGGTTGGCCTCTTAAGTGAAACCACATTACCTTCGCTCCGGTTAAAATGCTGCAGCTGCCAAAGCAGTGCACTTCCTGTCTGAGATTAAAAGGAACAAGTGGTCTGCAGCTGTCTCTTAAAACTCCAACTGAAATTAAGTTGCTTCTTTCTTCTCTGCTACAGCTACATATCTGCTCTTTAAGTCACTTGATCTCCTTCAAGAAAAAAATCAGAAGCCAAAAGGGAGAAATTTCTATCTTAGATGTTTTGGTTTCATGATGAGTTTTGCAGTAATTTGATGGAATTTGACGGCCACTCTGAGCACATTAGCTTTCCTGCTAAAGTCTCCTTCTTATCTAACTTGCTGACATGAACACACGTCTTGTCCTGCACCTTAGCTTGTTGAACGAGCCACCGAACACTCGCTTGGGAAAAAATGCACTGCTAACGCTAGACGGCTAATTAGCTGCTTAGTTGCAGCACATTAAACAGCATGTGAACAGACCTGCAAATGTGACTTGGGTCCGGTTAGATGCTGCTGTGAAATGGATTCAGAGTGCCAAAAGAAAAGAGAAAAACAGCTGCTGCTGCGACTTTCCCTTCATGTTCACGCATCAAACTTCAAAATGACGTTTACCATCACTTGCACCATACGCTCCTCATAAATTGATGTGTATATTCATTCTATGGTGGATTGATTACACATGGCATGTACAGTAGTTATACCAGGATATGTTATCCAAAATAAAAGCCACATGCAGTGCAGCGGCTGGTTCAGAGCAGTGAACTTTGTTTTGGTTTTAATTCAAGTACTGATGTTGGTGCTAACAGGAAGGTCACGCCGGGAAAAGGCACGGGAAGGGGGAGTTGGGGGGGCTGAGGTGAGAGCGTCCTCGGGGAAAAAACCCCTGATTGGACCTTGTGGTTTATTTCTTCTCTGGAGGTTCAGTCTCTCTGTCGGATCAGAACTCTCCGTCTTTCATCTCTGATGAAACCACAAAAGAACAGCGAATGAACGTTGCCAGACGCCGGAAGCTGATTTTCATCAGCAGAGCACCAGTTTCCAAGTCAGGAATCCACACGAGACTGAAAACACATGTGAACAAGATCCTGATTGTGTAATTCATATTTATATTTCTGGACACACCTGTGCTGGTTATACACGCTACCTTTTCAGTGAGCAGAGTAGAACCACCTCGGGTACTGTACTTGCTCCTATTTATCAGCATCATTGAAACACAAGTTGTTCCTATTTATTGCAGTTTCAGTCATCACCTCTCAACTCAGTTCAATCCGATCCAGCTGCTTGACTTTACGTCCTGGACTTGTGGATTTGTTTGCTCCTTCATGTGTAATTCCTCACTTTCCTCCTTTTGTTTTCTGTTTTATATTCTGCTTCCTGTTAACATTCACTGCTGCAGCCACTTAACATCTGATTTCACACTAAAGTATCTTGTATTGTTGTTGACGTTGTATTGTTAGGATCTCTTTAAACTGTGTTTTTTATATTTACTTTGGGTTTGTTGCAGAAGGAAGGTTGATAAATCACAAAGGAATAAAAGTAGTTTCTCTGGCTTTTGTGTACTTTTGGTCCAGTGCTGTCTTTCATGGTTCACACTACATGGTTTCATGCAGTAGTCAGAGTACTTCTAGTAGCAGCAGAAGTAACAGTACTGTTAATGGTCTCATAGTGTATGTTTCAGTGTAAACTGTAGTATTTTCAGAGGAAATGCTGCCACCTTGTGCTGGAACTTGGAGCTGCACCTTTATTGCACAGCTACAGGAGAAAAGTCCACTCCACTATTTACTATTTGCACTACATGGTGTAGTGTGGTAGTCACTATTTCTAGTAGCAGTAATATTGTAATTCACATTATTTTTCTTTCATAATCATAATTTGGCAATACATGTCAAATGTCATGCCATTAAAGCCTATGGAATTATACTGATCATAGAATGAATGAATACTGGTGGATAGTACTGGAAGCAGTAGGAGGAGGAGGAGGAGGAGGAGGAGGAGGAGTACAAAGAAGAGGAGGAGGAGGAGTACAAAGAAGAGGAGGAGTAGATCTTCTTTAGGCATCATTAAGCTTCTGCACACACAGGAAACATACAGAGTATCTGGACAGTCACAGCTTCACTTCTTGCTTGTTTTAGAGGATTTGTGCATTCAGTCTGGTCTGCAGTGAAACTCAAACAGGTGACTGAGGTCAGGTGACGGCCTGAGGTCAGGTGACAGACTCGGCCATTAAAAAAAAACTCCTTGGTTGCCTTTTTGGCCTATTTACGATCGTTGTCCTTAAATCGGGGCTCTGCGTATAAAAATAATTATTAATCAGACACAATATGGATGAAAAGATCCTCAAACACACTGACAACTGAATCACACTAACAACACGTCTAATCCTGTTTTATCTCCTGGATTAATCACTGGGAACCTTTTTTAAAACTTTTTTTTGTAAGAAGGAAGAATCCTCTAAAGTCACTGTCTTTTAACATGAAAAAAAAATACACAATTTATGGCATAAAGTTTATTAAAAACTGTACACTATGTAGACATAATCACAGGAATAACATCATTAGTCATCACTGGTACCAACGCTGTAGAAAAGAAATTAAACATTTAGCCAAATCAAAATCATAATTAACTGATACCTCTCTGTGCGCTTCATGCTCGTTTCATTAAGACAGTAATTCCTCCTACAGATCTAATCAGGCACTTGGTAAAAAGAAACAGTCAAAAGAATCAAATTAGATAAAATATCTCACACATTGGCTCCTATCAGTTATTCTACATTTATGAACTGGATGAGCACGGCTTAATTCCCAGCAGAGCTTCTTCTCATTGGCCGAAACCCATTTTCATTCACAAAAACATCCCATTTTAAAAAGAAAAAAAAAGAAACGATCAATGATTGAAGCAAAGAACTGAAAGCATTTTTAAAAATCACAGCGTCACACACATGAGAGTGTATGAAGGGCGTTATTACTTTAAAAACATTTTAAAAAGAGCATTTCAATAATGTGAAACACACACGAATAATCTTTTTCCTGTGGATGAACAGAGATGAAGTGTGAGAGCAAAACATGTCGTTGAGGTTTGTGTGGGTGAATTAAATATATATATATATATATATATATTTGGCATGAAAAGCCCTCCCTCTCCTGGTCGTTCTTTGACATCACACTTTCCTGAACAAATGTGACTGAAACCATCATTTCATCTTTTTTAAGAGCAGAAAAAAGTCAAAAAGAGCTGAAAGTCCCTTTAATTTCAGCTCCTGTTGTCACATCTGTATCTGACCGTTTAGACTTTAACTTAATTAAAAGGTTTCAAGCCCGTTAGAGGCCAAAAATGTATAATCTCTGCCTACAGATACTTCTGATTGATTAACTCTTTTGTCTTTGTTTTCTCCACACATTTAAGACCCCTGGGAATATACATTGTTCATATTCAATTATAAGTTTAATTTGACATCTATTTATATGTTTAAGGCATTAAAAAAAAGAAACGCATCAAATCTGTTTCCCTTTCTGTAATAGTGAATACACACAGAAACATAAAAACATGTGTTTTATATGTTCGAGTTCAAATTCCTTGAACGTGTTGCAGTTGTGAATAGCTGCCAGTCCGTTGTTCCTTTTGGCTCCTGATGTCTGATTGATCATAAAAAACTTTTTTTTTTCTTTTATTTCTCTGCATTCAAACAGCCTCCCCTTTATAAAAAACTTCCTACACTATTTACATTTTCTTTTTAGATTTCTGAGCCGCTGACCGTTTCTATTTCAGGTTCTATTTCAGTAACCTGTGTCAGTTTGATTCTAGTTGTAGCTCAGTCTGGTTAGCTTAGTCTGGCATTGTGAATTTTGAGTCCAGCAGGCTCCCGTACCTGTGAAACAGCTAATGAAGAAGCGACGTGCTGCTGGTGAAAGGATCTGATCCCTCTGAGCTTTAGCTTCTTGTCAGCAAATCACGTTGCATAGAACAAAGTGTGCATACTGTTTAATGTGTGTGTGTGTGAGTTTTGTTTGATTGTTAACCCTGTCCTGCCGCAGGGCCCCCCGGCTAAAATAAAGGATTAAAAAAAAAAAGAAATTGGGGAAAATAAAAACCAAAATGTATGTTGATCATGATTTCAAAATGTGTTTAACTTGCTGCAAAAGAGTTTGAGGGCCATGCAGAAAAAAAAAGGGACATTTCTGCTACTTTCTCTCACAAAACATCGTTGTCACTCATTATTTAATGTATTAAATGGCACCGTGATTGGCGGCAGCAGGTAAAGTGAAGCTGCTTGATGGCTCACATGGAGTTCTTGAACTATTTTTCTTTTCTCCAGCTGAACTGTAGAAACTGTGCAGCAGGTCAAGTGTAGGAGCTAAACGACGGCTAAATTAGAACCAAATCTGTTTCTCTCATTTTCGTCTGACATCAAAACTTTGTGCAACTTCTGCTTTCGTTTCACAATTTTTGATTGTTTTTATGTGCAAGAAAAGAAAAACCTGAAACCACCCGGCTTGTTCCGGCGTCTGTTTAGTCGGAGTGGAGGGAGAACGCGACTTTGAGGCAGCCCAGCTCTTTGTCCTGGCTGCCCAGGACGCCCTGCACGCGGTAGTTCCCGTTGGTCAGCCAGTAGGGCAGATCCATGTAGGGCAGGTAGAAGTCGGACTGAGGCAGGGAGTACGAGCCCTGAGGAGACACAGAGGAGGGTCAGAGGCTTTCTGGAGCCTGGGCAGGATATGTGGCTCCCGCAAATCTGTACATCAACTACAATTTATGACAATTATAACAACAACTAAAATGAAAATGTACATTAAAAAACACATCACACCTTTAATTAAAGGGGAATTCCACCAATTTTTTCTTATTTCTAATGAAAGCCTGCGTTACAAACTGGGGGGGTGTAGAGTTTGAAAGAGGCAGGGAGGGACTCAAGAAAAGACTACTGAGTTGCATTATGGGAAACGTAGGATTCAGCGATTTTGAAGCTTGATCTACAGTAGGAACTACAAGTCATATCTCGGCCTCTGCTGCTTCAGTTTTAACTTTTCTTTTTTAATCCGTCTCTTGTGAGTTCCTAAACTTTAAGGAAGTGTAACATTACATTTCTGGAGTACCTCCTTAAGATGCATTTGTTGATTTTGTTAAAGCAGCAAAAGTAATTAGTTATTACGGGACATTCGCAGAATCTGTTTTGACATCGTTTAAATCACTTCTCAAATATTTTTAAGCTTTTTATTAACGCTGACACACTGTTTTATTTCCAACATGTCTTAACTGTTATTATTGTCTTATACTATTCTTGGGTATTTAATTCCATTTAATTTTTGTATTATTTTTAATTGTTTGATTGTATTTGCCTCACTGCCTCTGCTGTATAAATAAAGTTTATTATTATTATTTTGTCTTCAAAATCACAAATCTTGGAGCACAATTTGGTATTTTGGGGTGCTGTTGGGCACTATAACAAAAATCATGGAGGACACGTGTTTGTCGTCTGCTGAACAGTTTCTAAACATTTGCTATCAGTAACGGGTTGAACCTCCAGTCAGAACTGTAGTGAACACACCTCTTCTCTTACTAGAGATGAGTATAAACGGACCACAGGGGGGCCTGTGGTTGGAGAGGATCAAAGGGACAGCCTGCCAGACCTGTTGGCCTAGCAGGGAGTCAACATCTCCCAAGGTCCCTTTCTTTACAGCCCACTAAAGGTGTCGGTTGTGAGACACCCCAGACGAAGTACTAGACAATCTGACTCCCTTCTGAGCCCAACTGTTTGCTTAAGCTAAACAGGTATTGACCAGGTCTGAGGAGCATCCCTCTGATCACACTCAGAAAGAGGGGGGTCTAAGACCAACCTGGAACCTGGGACATTCTTGACCGTCCAAGATATCTGCTCTGGAGGTATCCAATGGACCCTCCTCTTCATAGGCCGAATAAAGAACACCCAGAGTATAAAACAAGAAAGCAATCTGCTATCTGTTTATAACTCTACAAGCCCTTCACCTCTCCACACACACACACACACACACACACAC
>LKNJ01004603.1:40418-54863 GCA_002120245.1 Maccullochella peelii | reverse complement strand
CTCCCTCATCTTTTTAAGTGGGAGAACTTGCACAATTGGTGGCTGACTAAATACTTTTTTGCCCCACTGTATATCTAAAGCTACAGAAAAACAATATGTGGTTTTATTAGATTTAGGAACATTTACCGACTGTAAATCACAACCATAAATCATAAAGTAAGTTCCGGCAGCTGTGAGCCCTACATTTGGTTTTCTCACCCCCAAACTAGTTGATAAATCCATTATTTGATCAATGAGTTATCAAATAAAAATACTAAACATTACTGCTTTAACAAACTAATATGAGAATTCACTGATTTAATCCATTTTGTATCATTATAAATTCACTACTTTTGGTTTGTTGACTGTTGATCACACAAAATATTAAGTATTAATATATGAATTTTGAGCTGAGTAATATCTTTAGATATTTTATGGAGACAGTTATACATCAATTAATAATTAGTAGATTAATCAATAATGACAGTCGAACCAAAATTTTCCAATGAAATGTAAAACATGAGTCCATCGCAAGTTTCCAAAGCCCAAATTGATGTCTTGATATTGATATAGTTTGTCTTACAATTGGTTAAAAAACACAGACACATGAAAAACTATGGGTATGAATTCAATTTACAATAATATAAAATTAAGCATTTTTAAAACCAGCAAATGTTTCGAATTTTCACTCAATAAATGAATTATTGATGATTGATTTTGTGTCAACTTATCCATTAATCAACTCAACCATAAAACCTTTTTTTTCTTTGTTTCAGCATGATCAGCACCAACAACTAAATCACTGGACTGTCTAAACAAGCAGGAGATGGAGGTGCCTCAACAGCAGTGCATCAAGGGTACCAAGCGGTTTTGTATTCAAGATAACGAGACATACTTGGGTACAACATGCTATGAGAAGAGTAGATCCAGTGCAATATAGTGCGTTCAATCATTGGCTTCCCTTTTTCAGACAAAGAATTGTGCTGGTAGCTAGAAAAACAACTCCTGACCTCCAGTATTCCCAGGACGGCTTGTAGTAGGCAGCCCCCCCTCCCTGTGCTAACCCCTTCTTCTGTAGATTGTATAAATAAATGATGAGACAGCTTCCCCAGAACACTACTATCTAACCCCCGAAACCCTTCTCTCTCACACACACACACACACACACACACACCTCAAACGTCTTATATTCCCATACAGGCATTCTATGAGGCGACCCATAAAACCAGCACATAAATCCTTCATGGAGACCCTTCAATTTGCTCACAGTGAGAGAGAACAACAACTGACACAAACACACGTCACTCTGTACCACCTCCTTCACAACTCAGAACTGCTTTTGCTTTTTTTACAAGTAAAATAAAAGTTGGTGAAGCTTTTAATTTGGAGAGTTTCTGTTTGTGGTTATAGTCCATTCTTAGTCTATTATTCTTCTGCTCCATCACCTGTTTCATGCTGAAAATCTATTGCTGTTAAGTTGGGAGAGACAAGAAAGGTGAAAAGACACTGAGAAGGAGAAAAGCAACGGTTTTCTCTGTGTCAGGATCTCAGATCAGATATCATCTGCCTTTTCAGTGGAGCCTGTAGAGAGGGGAGAGGACACAGCATCTCTCTCTTCACAATCCAAAAAACAAGCCCACACACATAAACTGTATGGCCCTATTTTTAAGCTCCACTTATCTCATTTAATGACACCTCACTGAGAAATATAGACTATGTTCTGATAGCATTACTGTCGGGGGAGCTGAGGAGGCCATTACATTATGATTGTCGTTGTATTAGCCTCGCTTATCTCTTCCCCCCCAAGCACACAGGTGTAAATCACAAATGAAGAGAGAGACGAAGCTATAAAACAGAATATAGGATTGAGGTGACTCAGTGCTAATATTAATGTAGAGAAACAAAAAGAGTGAGTGCTTAAAAACAACTTCAACATCCTCTAGTGCCAGGCTTTAAGAAAGGAAACACAACACTAAAACCAGCCAGATAATCCCCCCCCTCTCCATCTCGCCTTTTTTTTCTTCTTCTACTTATTCCCATTCGGCCCTCCAGCCACAATTAATTCTACCAATCATCTCTCTCATCGAGGCCAGGGGAGCATTAAGAATGCACACTCACTGGGCTAGACTGCCAGCCAGGGAGGACCGGAGGCAGGATGAGGAACTACTGTAGCTCCCAATCCATTGTGTACTATTTATACTGCCAGACTGCAAGCTAAGCAGCTCCAAAAAATATACTACACTGGCGTAGAGTAGAGAAAATAATATGATGGAGAGAATCACATATTCAACACATTCAGAGAGGTGTTAATATCTGTTTTGTGTGTGTGTGTGTGTGTGTGTGTGTGTGTGTGTGAGAAAGAGAGAGAGAGAGGAATATAGAGAGATAGATTGAGAGGCCCATGTGATGGGTATATTACCAGCAGCCAAGTCAATGTTTCATGAGAAAGAGAGAGTAAAAGCAAGAGGCCAGATGGGGTGTGAAATGATCCTGGGGACCAGACGGAAAACACACAGCACCCAAAAGCACTGGAGAGTGGTATGGAAGAGTCATACTTAGAGAGAAATATGGGAGAGAAGCAATATAAGGAGAGACAGAAAGTAGGAATGACAATGGCATGACAACTCCAAAAGCAGTGGACACATTCTCTCTGTGTAGGTTTAATAGTTAAATATGTTTAAAAGCTTATTACTGTGTGGAGAATACAGTCCAAATGCTACTTTGTTAGATGGGACTACTGTGATGATTATTACTGTATATTTACTGTACTGTAGTGTATATCAATTTCTGAATGGTCTAGGTTTAAGTTACCAGAAACTTAAAATAAATAAAGCAGACAATATATAGCAAGATGTTGGAGCCTGGGTTGGGTTGAGACACCTGAGAAACTGGGTAAACAAGATGCACACTTGTTGAGGATGGTTAGATGATTACAAAACACTGGCTTCAAGAAAACAAATATATTACTGAGACAACTCATTGTTACTGTGCACTGGTTTGTCATATGTCATGTTGTAATGTTGTACTAGTTATGTGATTTTTCTGATGAAGAAAATAACCAATGATTCCCGGTAGAAGGTTAAACACTGCAGCATGCTTTGAAAATGCAGTAATGTCAAGCGCTTTAAATTCTGGGGATCTGTCCAAGGTACTGAAATCACACAAGAAATGGGTTGCAATAAGCCTTTTTCACAGAAGACAATTTGACAAGTCCCAGTAGGAAACACATAAAATGACTTTAACCTAAATTAAAGTAAATCTATATGACTAAGTAGGTATAAAAGACACAGAAAACTTTTCACTGTGTAGCAATTACTTAAGTGAGTCATTAAACAAGACTTATATGTTGCAACAGCGGGCTGATGGAAGTACACTAACAGGCAAAGTTTCTAAGTTTCTGAGAACCACATGAAGTCGGTCAAGTTTGTTGTTACACAGGCTTATTGCTTTGTCAATAGTATTTCCTGTAAAACAGAAAAAAACAAGAAACAGGGAGTGTGTGTTTGTGGATGTGTGCATGCCGACTAAACTGCTTATGAATGTTTATGTGTAAAATCTGCCCTGTTAGTTACCGTTGTCTTTTCTCAGCATCTTTGTATCGAGCCCTGAAAGCTCCTGTATTCCTTATAAGCCCATATGACTGCAGAACAGAGACACACAATTGGCGCAACACACCACAGAAACAAAAAGCATTGTGGTGACTCTATTTGGAGTTCAGTGGAGGGCTAAATGGGCATGGTCGAAAGCAGAGAGGAGGTTAAATGGCAATAAGGGAGACAAGGGAAGAATTTAGATGAGGTGAAATTTGATGGAGAGGAGAAGTAGGCCACAGATTCTTCCAATCAGACAAACAGGAAGTCCACAGAAAGCAGTATTATTGACAAGGGGGCTGATGGGAAAGTTAATTACTCCTGATCTTTATTCTTCAGAGGGCAGTATTTCTCCCTCCCTTCTTTCCAACCTCTTCTTATTTTACTAAGCTGCTGCTGTGAAGTGTTATCTCTGACAGTCAGAGTGAGGGAAAGTTTGGCCCACATCTCTCTCTCTCCTCCCAGCACCATGCAGTGCCTTGAAGATCAGGATAGTTTCTCTGAGAGTCTGACTGACTCCCTGTATCTCCCTATAGGTAGAAAGATAATGAAGGAAAAGGCAAACTGATAACAGTGTGAATTAAAAGCTGTCTGATTCATCTCATCGAGTGAAATGTTCGCCTGGACTTTTCAGCTTCAATCACATCTCTCAAACTTTGTCAGACATCTTAAGCCCTTTGAGATCCAGAATATTTAAAAATATATTTGTCTACCAAAGTCTGCTATGGGGATGTTATATGAAGCACAGTGTACAATAAACCTGTGGTCTGAGCTGCACTGTCTAGTCTGAACAAACTTTGTTTTGATTAGCATGTGTTATATTTCTCATTCTAATCCATTTCAATACTAGCTTTTTAATGTGATATTTATTGCCAATATCACGTTTCTATACACACTCTGCCATGGCTTGGATAATGCAGACTTTATTCCTGAGGCAGCAGTCCAATAAAGGATGTGGACAAGTATCAATGTCTCAGTATGCAAACTCACGCACTGCACAAATCCCTTATAAAACATTAACTGAAGCAAATCTAATCTTAAGCGATCAGGTCTGATTTCATGGAGGTTCTTTCAAACAGAACAGCCACTGTGGAGCCTGTAAGGTTGACTGTAAGATGACTCTGCAGAGTCTCCGGTGTAGAGCTATACATTTTAGTTAAAAATGCTATCGTTTAATTCAAAACATGGTTTTGTGGGCATTATATATTATTTCCCCTGTTGTTTGAAAAGATCACATTACATTCAGTACATATCTGCTTAATTTCAAACAAAAACAGCAGCCAATTATTTCTGATTTCTGAAGTTGAACTATTTACAGGTAGACTGTATTCTTTGCTATCATGTACCAAACATAAAAGGTATAATACAACAAATAATCAGAATGATTTTCTGGTAGTTCCCACCACAATATACTACCTCAAAATGTGTGTGTGTGTGTTTTTTTTTTACCTGAAATTCCTCCATTATTTTGCAATAGGTATTCAGTATCTTACACTGGTTACTGGTTACCTGCAGCCTCAAGTGCACCACACATAGTACATCCATGTGTTCATAGATTAGAGGATGTCGTCACCTTGATAGACATCTCCTCTGAAACATCTGATGCCTGCATGTTAGGATGCCTGTCAAGAAGATTTAGAAAAGTGAACGAATGGCGAGCAAAGCTGTTATGTAAACACACCTCTGTCCAGGACTAGCTGAATGAAAAGGTACTGGTACTGTAAATGTGGTGTTTATTTGTTGGTTTTCCTACAGTGCCACTATAGAACCTTTCAGTTTGTGATCCCCATAAAAAATGTGAAAGAATCCGGGATGCCGAGGTAGATGGATGAAACATCTGTGTTAGTACCCAGCTAATGCACATCAGTCTGCACAGGAAGCATAAATCAAGCATAAATCCAAAGGTTGCATGCGTATGGAAAACCTCAGTTCTGACATCAGAAACCTTTCTTAAACTCTTGGAAAGCCTAATGAACAAAATCTATTGTATGTTTTTTTTAGGTTCTTGGCATACTATTAGAGATTCGATTTGTTCCTGCAGACACTTGGATGGCACTGCAAGAGCTTCAACTTCATAGTGCACACACGTTTGCATATGCATGAGCCTGCTATGACTGTGACTGGACAATATGGCAGCACAGAGCTCAGGGAGGCAACATACCAGGCTGCTTTTGGAAAATGATTCACTGAGCTGGAAAAATGAAGGTTATATGAAGCAAACTAATTAAAAAATTAGGAGAGGTGTGCAAGAGGAAGGAGAGTGTAGGAAGATGAAGGGTACCAGAGAAAGAGGAGTAGGGAGAACGCGGGAGACAGGAGGGAGGCTGGTGGTTGAGTGAGGGGTGGAGGGCACCAGATCTTATCTGCATAGTGTGAATTCACAGCACATGCCCAGCGCCTGAGGGTAATTTGTCTATTTGTGTGTTTGTGTGTGATATTGCATTGTATATTGCAAACTACTTTATTGGCTGCAAAAACTACAGCTTTATCCATACTGTATTGCAATCAGTTCCTTAATTTTGTCTTTCTCCACAGCTTTTTCTTTCCACAGTATCTCCTATGGAGGATCAAAGCAGAGAAAACTAAATAAATTGCATAGTGTGAATCCTGTGAATAGATACAGTACAAAGTCTACAATCTCTTCTCCGGATCGCCACCTAACAGCTTAACCCCATTAGTCAGGGCTGGTCTACATGGTCATGGCTCATTAAGATAACAATAAGGTTTGCGTTCGGCTCTCAGCGTTACGCAAACATGATTGATATTAATCATCATCTAGTCTGTGGAGAAAAGAGAGCATCAGAAACGCTTGACTGTGCTGCTGATGTCTCATTTTACCACTCTGCTGGAGTGAGAGGGAGGACTGGACCCTCTAATATCTTGCTTTAGTGACTCTTTTCCTTTTTGCCACCTTGGTTGTCTCTTCATCACTTCTTCCTCAGCTCTTTTTGAGGCAGAATGTGTGTTTTCTTCCTCTCTCACCACTCTCCTTCCCCATCTTTCCTCTTCACCGAGCTTGTTCAGTTGATCCATATGCAACCAAGTGGAAAGGAATAAGGGCGGCTTCCTAGACTCACTACATTCATACAGAAAATATCAGGGCCAGGTCCTGTGGCCAGGTTGTAAAAATCTAATTGTGTCCTATTTTCAAAAGGAACAAAGAATATTGTGGGTTATCATTGTTTTTTGGTGAATATGTTCTGCTTTACTTTTCAGCACCTGACAAAGACGATGGAGCAATGTTACAGCCATTTTACAGTAGATATACAGATGTAGAGGCTTTCAACATATATTACAAGTTCATAATAAATATGTCTTGTCTCTCTTCATTTCTCTATTTATGTGCAGTTCACTTGGTGACAATTGGGGTTCAATATTAAAGCCTGTGCCAACAGCAACTTGAACAGCAGACCAGAGTAGCTGTCCTGGCGGTTTTGCATGACTTTACATCATCTACATCAGCTCCACTGGCCTGCTGTTACATTGGAAACACACAGCATGTCGTAAGAAAGAGGAGTTCTCTGGTCAATCTGAATGATACAATGTTATAAAATAAGACTGGAAATAATACTAAAATTGTGATTAGATTGTTGAAAAAGAAACAAAGGAACAGTTGATGCTTGCTGCCGCCTGATTTGTTGTGCACCTTGGAAACACTTGACACTGCTGATGGATGGAATAAGGAAATTAACTGTCTCACAACTAAAGCACCCATAATACACTGGAGGACCAGGGCATGCATAATGAAAAGGCCAGACTCTCCACACTAATACAATAAAACCAATAAAAGATGGAGTCATATACGTAAGACAAAAGCAGGGATTGACAATAAAGAGAATTTGGTCAGTTGACCTTGAAATTGAAATGAATATTTAGGGGACTCATATGTTGATTATAGTACCTGCAGTGTAAAATAGGAAAGAATATCCTTTATTCAAACATTGGACCTGGAGCCAAAATGGCCCTCTGCAGCAGAATCGCTTTTTGACGGCTATAATAATACAAAGCCACCTGGTTGGAAGAAAATTGTTCTTCCATTTCAGCGGCTGGGGGTGTCTGTGTGTGTGTGTGTGTGTACTATAAATACACCAATAGAATTGCATGTGTTTGAGTAAGTGTGTGTGTCCTGTCCCATTTTTGAGAGCTGGTTGGCTGGGAGTGACATTGTCATTATCGACATCTCTCTCTGCTCCCCTGGATCCTGTAGCCATTAGCAACCAACTACGGGAGTTGGCCTCTCCTCTGCTGCAGCCAATTGCTTTCACATCACTGTGTGACTGTGTGCATGCATGCAAATGAGCAGGTGTTCTTTTTCGTTTGAGTGTGTGTGTGTGTGTGTGTGTGTGTGTGTGTGTGTGTGTGTGTGTGTGTGTGTGTGCACTCATGTCTGGATATGGCTCTATGATAGCAACATGATTGAGTGAGCCTGTGTTGATTATTTGATCAAATGCAGCCTCACTGTTACTCATTTATTCCCAATTTATTTATGTGTTAAGACAAATGTTCCAGGCATTTTATCTGCACAGCAACATTTCATACCAGCCATGCTGAACAGAAAACTGCACAGCAAAAGGAAGCGGTCAGCGTAAAATAATCAATAGGTGTTGATTAGGCCTACTCAGTACCTTTGTATTGCATGGCAAGCAACAGCCCTTTTCTCTGTGCCTGGAAATCAATACCCTGATCAGGCCGGGCTGCACATCTCACTGAGCAGAGGAAAAAAGCAGTACACACCAACTGACTGTGAAATGAGACTGAAAAAGCACCAGTCCATGATAGATGGCCATATAAAACAATATTGCAGGCCTAGTTTCCCAGAACACAAATTAAGCTGAATGCATGTCTTTAAAAGGCATCAGAGAGAAAGTTTTAGATATAGACGTAACGTTATATTTACTTCCAGCTCAAAGCCCAACATCTAATGAGAAAAGTGAGCAAAGTTTCTAAGATAAGCAGCAATGAGCATGTATGATGTGTCTTTATCATGGAGTTACATACCTTCATAGCTCTGTGGTCTCTAGCACAGCCATTACACAGTTGGGGAAATGAAATGCGTTGCTCAAAAGCACCTCAGAAGAAGCGGAGAGGACTCACTTCCCTGTCTAGACTCCCACAGACAGACCACGGATCTGGCAATATTCTAACCTTTAGGCTGACACTGACCCTTTACATAGTGGAGTCGACACTCCAGGCACTTATTGGCACAGTAACATGAAAAGCCTTTTATATTGAAAGCCCTGCTGGGACTGTGGGTGCGTGTATTAAAAAAAACTCCTCTCCTTCCCGTTTGGCCTCGATGTTTGTATCAGCTGACTAAACATTGCCATAGCTTTGTAGAGCTACTTTACAATAAACCTAATAAGGATTGTCATGGGCAAACCCCATTCCCTAAAGTAAGGTGGAGCCCACCTATATATAAAGGGAGAAGGCTGGAGCACCGGGGAGACTGTTAACTGGATGCACACAGAGAGACACAATGACAGATGGCAGCTCCTGCCTTGGGCCCTTTTAGTGGCATAGCCAAAGTGCAGTTTTTGTATTTTCCTAATTTGGGAAAATAGTTTATTTTCGTTGTGTTTGGTTTTTTTGGCCAACCGTTTATTTTGAGCACGGTCAAAATCTGCAAGGGACTCCACTAGTGTCTAAATAAATTTACATGGACTGCTAAACTTTGCCTGCGACCCCTTTTTTTATTTTTATTTAATGTGCCTGGCTACTCGGCCAACCCTCACAAGGATGTTAAAAGGTGGAACAAACACTATCCATTAAAAAAAGACCCACAAAATGCCTTCTGAAGACTTAGTTGAGTAGTTGATGTTCACAAATATTGACTGAACCCTGAAATACTGTAGGAAGACAGTTTGTATATGAATATTCTCTTTTTCAGTGCCACAGATTAAATAACCAGATTAAATAACCAATATAAAGCACATGTGTTCAGTACAGATATGTACATAGAGACAAATATACAGTACTTATCAAGTATGCTAATAAGTCTTTGTCTCTGTTACCATGGGAGCTAATCATGTGACAGACCACAGGGGTGTGTCCATACGCATCTAGGAATACCTGTGAGAAGCTTGCTTGTGTGTGTGTGTGTGTGTGTGTGTGTGTGTGTGTGTGTGTGTGTGTGTGTGTGTGTGTGTGTGTGAGGGGGGGGGTCATATATTATAGCTACATTACTGGCTGGCGGGTGAGTTTAATCAGGCCAGTAATAAAAGCAGGGTGTGCTGATGGAGGAGAGTCCTCTGGGAGTCACAGCTCTGTGTCTCTCAAACCCCTCTGGACCAGGACAACCTCTCCCTCTCACCCCCACACCACCATCTTCCTGCCCCCTACTGACATTCCCATTCCTGTATTTCCCTCATGTCTCCCCCCTTCTTTCTTCCTCAGTTGTTGTTCCTAAATTCACACTTAAGAAGTAGCAAAAAAGAGTGCCACTGACCAATAGTGCCACTGACCCTGACAGCATGACCTAAGACCTTCAAACAAACCACCCCCCTTTGTGAACACACACCTGTACCCCACTCCTTTGACTAAGCGGACCTCCCTTTGTGCCGAGCGGCCCCCCAGCAGATGATGGATGTGACAGGGAAGGCCCTTGTGGCGGCTGGGAGCCCCAGCCTAGCTGATGGCTTATTCATTACAGCAGGCTTCATCTGTCCTTTAAAGGGCCCTAAAATGCCACAGAGCAGATCTATGCTCAACACGAACAGCTCTTTGTGATGGATGTGGCAGCAGGTACCAACACTGCTGCCGATTACAGAATTCAACCATTGTAAATTTAGCCTTTTAGCTGGTGATCTTACACAAGAGTGGAAGTAATTAATTACACTTAGTTAATAACTTACACAGTTAGCACATAGCTTCTTAGTGTACTTCTACTAATAGTGTATTAGTGCCATTGCTCTACCCACCATGCTGTAGTTATAGCAGTCTAATGTTACTAGTGACATTTTACTAAATCACTCAAAAAACACTGAATACACAAAATACTGCCTGCCCTGTATTGCCTTGAACTTTAATTTAACAGTACATTTTTGATCATTCATTTTAACCTTTACTTTTATCTATATCTATATATTTATCTATATATTTCCCTCATGCCTGATGAGATTTACATGTGAAATCAGTACCATCAAAAGGATCATATATTGTATGGCTTTCTTTTTTTTATTTTTTACACACATTCAGAAAGGGACCTGCACATTGAACAATGTATTTTATCGATTTTATTCTATTTTCTTGAAATAATGACAAAACTGGTGAACAGAAATGAACTGAATCTCAGAAATAAATGACAATTACTAACACATTTACAGTTATTTAAATATAACCTGATGACAAAATGTTTCTGCTGTTGACTTCTGATGAGTTCAGACTGAGTGGTGCTCTGGGGAAGACAGCATGTACTTGGGTTTGAAGTTCTTTCTCATTGTACACTAACAGGAAGGTTAACGCTCTGCTTCAGGGCAAATGTCTGTTAATATTTTACAGAGAAAAGCTGCGGTGGTCTCACACGGTCACTGCTGCTTCATTAGCTTTTAGCCACTCATCAGGTGTGTGTGATTGTGCAACATGTTGTGCATATCTGAGCCTGTCTGTAGCTTTAAGTGTGTGTGTGTGTGTGTGTGTGTGTGTGTGTGTACCTGCAGCTCTGAGCTCCTGAGTGTATTTTAAACACCAAAGCGACACAGGGATTTATCAAAATGACACAGAGTCCTCATATACGTACACACATGTAAACACATTCAGCACTTGTGTCACAGCCAGGAAACTTTAAAAGAAACAGTCATCCACTTCAACAGTCTTTGCCTGTATGGTGCTTCAGGCAAACACATACTTCAGGCAATAAGCACTTTAACTGTAACTTTATCTGACGCCAAGTTCAGTCTGAATTATATTAGTCTCCTTACCAGACATTTCCTACATAACACTTCCCCCAGCTGTCTGTCTAGTCTGCCAATGAACCATCCTGCAAAGGAGCCCAAACTGCTGCAGTCCTTTCTCAGTAACAACAGTAGCAGTGACAGTGCAAAGGTCCTGTGTGGGCTGGCAGGCTAAAGAGGAGTGATTACAGCTGAGTGGACTTTGGCCTCGGGGCCAGCAGGAGATGGATAGAGGCCAGAAAACAGAGCAAGTGACAAACAAGGCATCTGCTGAGAGAAGGACAATGCTGAGAAAGAGAAAACACAGCTGGAGATTCAAGTCGATTTATCAACTAACTAAAAGGGTAGATAAAGGTCATTTCTCCCTTAAATGAACTCTGACATTCTACAATCAAAGAATAAATTATTAGCTTTGAAAAAAAGTAACAACACAAAGTTCTTTCACGTTTATTCACCACTAAAAGCAACCCTTCATGTGCTATCACAGCACATCACCACAGCGCTTTGTTTTTGAAGTGACATGCTCTCCTTCTGTCTCGATCCACCTCACATCTCATTTGTCCTCCGTTCAGCTCATGAAGGAGGAGGGTTTAGCCCCTCCTTTGCGATTCCTAATGAGGCTCTGTGCATCTCGCATGTGTGTTTTTGTGTGTGGTACATATGTGTGTGTGCATTACTGCATGCACTGGCCTGGTAATGGGTGCCTCATTGTATTACCATGGATACAGCTGGATGTAATGTAGAGAATTCTATTATGTCCTTTTTGTCCCTCTGGAAAATCCTTAACAAGGAAATCCTTATGCCGATTTCATGTCTAATTACACACATGACCAAAAGATGAAAAAGAGCACAGTCCTTTCTTTCATTTTTGTAATTTATGAATGGTCAGCCTTGGACCTAACTAGTAAGCAAACCTTCCTGGACTGCTACGAACGATTATTTTTATTATCCATTAATCTGGTGATTTTTTTTTAATTAATAGTTTATAAAATAGAAAATAGTGAAAAATACCCATCATAACCAGAGCACAATACCTAGAGCCCAAGGCGACTTCTTCAAATTGCTCGTTTTGTTCCAACAGTTCAATACACGGAGATATTCAATTTACAGTTAGATTAAACAGGGTAACGCAGCAAATCCTCACATTTGGGAAGCTAGAACCAGCCAATGTTTGGCATTTTTTGCTTGATAAATGACTAAAACAATGAAGTGATTGTCTAAATAATCGATTAATCAAACTAATCGTTTCAGCTCTAAAAATTCTCTCTCCATACAAAAACTGCTTTCTTCCCTGTGCAATTACAAAGTTGCAGAAAGCCCTCAGATGTATTCCGGGACAATGCGTTTTGTGTGACACACCTCGAACTCCCGCAGTGTCCTGTCTATAGTGACCTTTATCAACTGGGACCTCTGCGGCTGATATTGTGGTTATTAGTATTCTAATGTCATTCTAATACCAGTTAGAAGGATACCAGGGGAAAAATTGATCTTACTCTGCTGCAGAGTATGTCACAGTGTGTGTGTGTGTGTGTGTGTGTGTGTGTGTGTGTGTGTGTGTGTGTGTGTGTGTGTGTGTGTGTGTGTGTATCTCCCATTTACAAGCAGCAGCAGCAGCCATCTCTGGTGTTCAGCCTACTAATGCAAACATGATGGGACAGTCACACAATGAATGGCAACAACACACAAGGTGAAAGGTCAAATTGCTACTGATGAAATGTTCCTATTTGTGCCATTGTATACCTACTGTGGGGACCTAGACACACACACACACACACACACACACACACACACACACAGAAGACAGAAACAGAGATACACACACACACACATCCTCCATTCCTCATCCAACAGAGGGTAGATGAAAGAGCCTGTAGCTGTGGTTGGAGGATGGGTGGATGCTGTGTGAGTGAGAGGGGGTGTAGAGAGCGTGGGCAACTGTCAGACAGACAACAAAAGACCAGCACTGCCCCAAAGTTCAAAAGAGGCCTGTCAACCAAGCATGTGCGTACAACCACAGATGCATACGCCAACAAACATCCTTTATCCACAGGTAGATCTGTATTTTCACACTTTGTGGGTTTAGTTAGCTCTACGGTAATATTTAACTGAGTACTTGTGTGTATGTTTATCAATAGTTGGAATCACTTATCCCTCTGTATTAGGTAATCACCGGACACTCAAGACTCAGACTCAATGACTACATGCTCAACAAGACACACGCACAACACACGAAAATACACACATTAATGCACAAGACACAGACACAAGTGTGCACATGCCCCTAAACACAAACAGAAAAAAGCAAACTATCACTATCTCTTCCTCCCTCCCTGCGTTTTGTCTGAGAGGAGGACTTAAGTATTCTCCAACTCTATAATTTAGATGTGGGTCAATGCAATATTTAAAGTAGCTTTTGTCATCCATTAATTGCATACAGTTATTCACACACAACCTACATGGTAGTTATGTTAAAAACAGGGGGGTTAGTGATCAGAAAACAACAAACTAAACTATAGAATGAAAATTAGCATCACACCGGTTTGCTAGAAAGCTGCTGAGTCAAAAGAAAGACATTTCTACACTCAAACATTAAAGCATGGACTCTTTGAAAACACCACTGCTGAAGTAGCAGAGCGCCGCAGGTGGCATCGGCTTTGTGGTCTTAGCTGCGGCATCACTCCCCGTGGAGAACGATCATCTCTAATGTACATTTCCCACTACATTTCATCTACACAAGCAACATCTGCTTCTGTGAGTATACACACACTCAAACACATACATTCACAGAAACTCTCCCTCTCTTATCCATTTGATAACAATCTCATAATTCACCATATGAATGCAATTCTAATACATTCTCCCTCCTCTCTTC
Organism: Maccullochella peelii; assembly: GCA_002120245.1. Taxonomy (NCBI): domain Eukaryota; kingdom Metazoa; phylum Chordata; class Actinopteri; order Centrarchiformes; family Percichthyidae; genus Maccullochella; species Maccullochella peelii. Next base: position 40,533 of record LKNJ01004603.1, on the reverse strand, counting down.
AATGATTAACACGGTTCTATAATACATTTTACTATTTAGTTTTACTCCATGACTAGAAAAGTAGTAAGGTAGAAAAGTGGTGAAGCTACAGAGACAAACAGGAAGTAGAATGGCA
>LKNJ01004603.1:418-35418 GCA_002120245.1 Maccullochella peelii | reverse complement strand
AAAAATTGGGTTCTTTACCCTGTTGGTAGTGCATCCCACCACACAGTAGCTTTTAGGCATGTTTCTGTTGTTTGCTAGTAGAACAAAGTGTCAAGGAGGCACCTTCACGCAATACAAAATCAATGGAGAGTGAATTGTTTTCCCCTCTGGTGGGGGCGGAACTTAATTGTGCTCTGTCTCTATGTGAACTGAATGTAAACATGCAAATCAACAGAAACTGCAGAACTCCAATCACCAAAGCAATAATTAATTCTCTGTACATTATCACATCTGGAGGTCTGTATATACTCCAGTAAACTGTTCAGAGCCAGTTAGACCTTTTAACAGGTGACATACTACTGTGAGTGCGTCTTCAGACAGTAATACTATATGACTTTGAGACTGACACTATCAGCCCTGGGCACCTATAACTGGGCCAGGCAGCTGATTTTCAGCTTTTTCAGCGGGACAGAAAAGGAGGCTCTACTTCAACAGGTCCAGGAGCTGAAGGCTCAGCTCCAAAGGGCGGAGAAACACGGTTTCATTCAGGAGCAAAAGGTCACAGAGCTCTCAACCAACCTGGAGTTGGAGGTGAATAAAAACAAGACTCTCTGGAAACAGGTGGAATATTTGACCAAAGAGCTCTACAGAGTGAAGACCTGGACACAGCAACAGAGCAATCTGTTCTGCAAAGAGAGAGCTAAGTGTTTCAAAGAGCAAACACTGAGGATCCTACTACCAAGAACCGGAATAAACAAAAAAACAGTTGGCTCATCAGAAGAGCCAGGAGGAGCTGTTGGTGAATAAGGAAAAGGAAACAAGGAGTGAGCTCGAGACACTTAAAGTTTCATGCCAGCAGATCCACCAGAGGTATGAAACTGAGCTCAGAGTCGAAAAACAAAAGAGTGACACCCTTCAGCAGCAACTTGAGACAGATAATAAGACTCCTACTGAAAGGGTGTCAAAGTACCAGGAGCAGATCCAGAGGCTGAAGGATGAACAGGATGCCCTCCAACAAAAAATGGAGCAGGAGATCAAACTCCTGCAACAAGATGCCTCTGAGAGGGAGAAGTCATTCCGCAGGGAGTTGGAGGACCTGAGAATCAAACTCCATGAACAGACCTCAACAAACATTGAGGAAGAGGTCACTCAGGCCCTCTGCAAAGAAACGCCACAACTCATGGATGTGCTGACAGATGAGGTCTGCGAGCAGGAGGAGAAGAAGGGGTCCCTTCCTACTTCACAGACACCAGAACTCCTGGAAGAGGCCCAAGTTTCTGAGGAGAAACAGTGGAACCCTTCTTTCTGGAAAAGAGCCCGCCACTTCCTCGGTTTGAGGAAGAAACAGAAGGAGAAGGGGGAGAGGGAGTCCACATCTAACGAAGACTCCAGCAAGTAAAAAATAAAAGTCAATAAAAACATTTAAAAATAAAAGTTCTGCCTATATAGCTGTATTTTCTTTCTTTTTACTTATTTTGACTATGTATTTGCAGGGCACCATTGTGAATGAGAGAAAAAGCATGTAGTAGTGGTATAGTTGTTAAGTGTAGAGTTGTTAAGTGGTACTTGGAAAAAAATGGTGCATTGGTAATAAATTATTACATAATTGGAATTGGTCCCTTGGAAACAGGTTTGAAGAGAAAAAAAACATTGAGATAATAGTTGATAATAGCTGTAAACAACAGGATAATGACAGTTTTCAGATTCTGATGGTTAAAGGTAAAACACTAAATTACATTTTCAGGAAAAGGAGTTACTTAGAGACTGTTCAAAAAGAACACAAGAAGTAAAGAAATGCACTGTAGCATCCTACCAACAGACAGACATTGCAAAAAAGGTGAAATTTTAAGCAAAATGTCCATCTCCAGAGCATCAAATATCATTGTCTGTCTCTCTGCAGTGTGCTCCTCAGATAGTGTGGTGGGTGCACTGTTCAGCTCTTCATGTTATCTTGAGCTCAGAGCCATTAGGATTGAGCTGTAAACATCAAATACATTACAAAGAGTAAACAGCATACAAAAATGTAACTGAACTGTACGTGTCGGAGCCACAGCGAGATGAGTGTCTGCATGTGCGCCCTTATGTGTGTGGCTGTGCACACGTGGGCATCCAAGGTTTATAGATAGAAGCCACTGGAGTCATAAAAACAAGATAAGTGTTGTGTCAATAGTCCAAGCTGGGGCCATTAATCTAAGCAGAATGAGAGCACAGGCTCCACTGCTGTAACCATAACAAACACAGCGAGGCCGCACTGTAGAGGTGGAGGAAATTCAGCATCCATTAACCTACAGGGTGGCCATTCTATTAACAGAGGGGGTCAGAAAGGTTAACGTTATAGCCAGCACACCGACAGCATGGATGTTGCCATATCTTCAAATACATCATCACCCATAAGACTGAGTATGTTGCCTGAGAGATGTCATCACATATCATAGAAAGACCTGTGCATGCTATTTAAAGTACACTACAGCTCCTCTTCTCAAATTCAGAAGCAACACGTGACATTTTAAATGTCTCTGAAATGATGGTAATGTTAGTGGCACACATAGTTAGTTAGTTAGTAGAACTGTATTGAGCACATGTTCACAAAACATGCGTTTAGCAGTGTGCAACTTAATTTGCGTACAATTAATGAGATGCTCTTTTCTGAAGTTTCATATTGCAGGTAAATTTAACAACATGCTATAATTCATGCTTGTTTAGGGGTGTATGCCTTAGTCAGCTTGGTGAGGGTAAACCAAGGTGTGTGTGTGTGCGTGCATTTGTGTGAAGCTGTCCCTCCAGGCTGCCGTGGTATTCTCACAACAGCAGCTGCAGTCTCTCGATAAGAGTCACACTAAACAGCTAGACTTTGAGGACAAAATGAACTGTAAGGAGAAAAACACACGGACACAGACACACACACACACACAAAAACACCCACACGCATATTTCAGTAACATGGCAGATATTCAGAAGCTGGCAGATTAGCAGACATGAAACAAGGCATTTTCCTCAGAGAGGGACAACACATTTTGCACAGTGTCTGGAAACTCTGCAGTCAGGCAGAGCTGACATTATAGCCAGGAACATATTGAATGCATCCTATAAACAGCACTGCCCGATATTATGTCAAAAGTCACAGTGATATTCCAGTGCAATAACTTTCTATAACATGTTTATTCTATGTGGATGGATGCAAAGGAGTAGCACGAGATGGAAAAAGAAAGCAAATAAAAGAGGAAGAAAGTAAAGGGATTTGAGGCTTCAAAGAGTGTAAAAAGATATCAGAGGTAGAATAAATGAGTGAGGATGAAACGTGGAATCAAAATACGATGTAAAAAGGTGAGGATTAAAAGAAAGATGGCAGGATAACTAAAAAGTATTCTTGGACTTACACACCACATACGTTCTTATGAACAAAAACATTCACATGTACTTGACATGTTATAGCTGTTTAAACAAAAAAAGTGATTAGTGAAAGTAGTAAGTAGAATAGTAGTTTTCTCACTATTGTGACAATTATCTTATTTATGAAACAAAGCTGACTTTTTACATTGGCAATATTCTCAAAGAGCTAGCTAGCACAACATAAACTGAGGCCAAACTGGATATTGTTGTAGGTAAAGTTAATTTGGTAAAGTTCAACTTCCCCACTGGAACTTCTGTTTCCATTTCCTCATTGTAATACTGTAATTCTAATTTATGAATGAGCCATCATTCTGCTCATTCTACCTTTGCCATCCAGGCAGAGAGGAAGGAATCCAATACTTGATATTATTAGATTAGGAGCAATTTCCTGACTCAATCAGATTAGGAGCATGCTGACCTTGTGGTGTTTGAGAGTCATATCATTAACATGATTTACATGAGCAGGAAGTACCCAGGTTTTTTACGAAGCACTTCATGAAAACAGTACAAAAACAAACATGAATATTATTATATTTCAGTCACTATATATACACAATCTAGAGCCTTGAAAAAGCTGGGGGCTGCATTTTAGAGGCTTTACTATAAATCTTGATCATTACTGATGGGGGTTGCAGTTTTTTATTTTGGCTTGCTTTCAAACTATTGAGATTTACAAAGAGTTTATGCTGACAAGTGTGTTTTGTTATTTGAGGCCAGATCTTGGGAGTGGGTTACTTCAGCTGACCTTGGCGCAGTTGAAATTTTCATCCCCTTTTGACGATGATTAAAGTTGCCGTTAGAATCTAGGGAGTACATTATGTCAATAAGGATCCTCACAAGTATAGACATACATGCATATACTTGTTTTGGGGGGTGTTTAGGAAGCACATGGTGCACGTGGCTTGTTTGTGAGCATGCTGCGTAGAATATTTTTGTGTGCGTGACATACAAACTGAAAAGCGTCCGTTGTGAGTGGCATTTGTGTTGTGGGTAGGTGTGAGTATGTGTGTGTCACTCAGCAGCATGGTGTAGATACTAGCTGAGTTTAAAGAGCAGCACGTAGAGGAGAGGCAGCCACTGTCGAGCACTGTGGCTCTGAATTCCCATTCATCCCCTTCATCTGGCCTCAGTACAAACAGACCACCATATCAGAGCCAGAGATTTCTGTGGTTTCAGAGTGGTGTGTGTGTGTGTGTGTGTTTCAGTGGATGAACCATACTGACTGAGCCTCCTAAAGCCCTGCAGCAAACAGTATCTGGCTGGTATTTTTCAGAGCAGACAAATCGACCCTTGAAGATCTGACCTGCTCCTTGTTAACCTGGGGTTGTACACACAAACATAAACACACGCACGCACGCACACANTACACACACACACACACACACACACACACACAATACTTGCCTCGAGTCACTAAGAAAGTGTAGCCAAGGTAAGTGAGTAAATGAAGAGAAAAACATACCCCTAAAATAAAAAATGCAAGCAAGCAGCTCTTGGTTTCACATCATTATAAAGAATACTTAGATAAAAAAGTATGGAACAAAACAATTGATTTGCCATATATGTGCTAGTATACTGATAACATGTACCAAGAGAAAATGTTATGGTATCTAGAGCCTACAACAATAAACACTCACTATTACCAGAAACGTGACTCAGCTGGTCAGTAGTTGGGGCAATTTGCACGTATAAAAAGTATAAATACCTTTTTTCTTTGTATATCTGTAAAAGTTTCACAATGAAAATGATCATGACACATATATACACATACATACCATATACACTGTATATAGTAAATGCCGTGATCCTACTATACATAGGTCCTCAGGTAGGAGCACTGGAAAACACACTGTGGTTATGAAGTATCAACAATAATATTAGTTCCTATATTTGTTTGTGCTGCCAAGAGGTATCAGCATGCTTTCACGAGACAGTATTAACATTCAACCTAACACTCCAGCCCTTAGTTCGACATGTTCTACGGTTACTGTGTTCAGGTCCTGAATGTCACAGGAACAAAAACATGGCTCAAGTGATTCTGGTCTCTTTCTTTGGTGCCATGGTAACTGCGATGGAGAAAGTTCAGCTTGGCTCTGTGTGTCCACAGAGAGGCACAGAAAATAAGGTTGCAATCCTACAGTGAAACCGCTATTTGAAACATGGTGCCACTCCTTCCACCCCAGTGATTTCATGCTTTCAAAAATATTTCCAAACATCCTAATATAGGGTTTATCACAACTACTATAATTTTGATACCCAGGATCCTGGCTACATTAAAAACAAATGCTTCCGAGATTAACAATGCAGCAATTTAAGTCATTACACATATGATTCTAATAAAACCCTAACAAGAAATTTACAATAATCCTCTTACAAATGGCTGCTGCTCATGCCAGGGGAACAATAAGCTGTTCTCTGCTCAATTGAGTTGCATAGAAATAGGGTAATTATGAGGCCTAATTATCAGATGGCACTTGTCAAGAAGAAGCCATGCAGTTTGCCCCGAGGACGAAATGCAAAACAGATACAAACAGTTGTTTCTGCTGAAAAGCCACTAAGGAGTGTCTCACTTTTATAATACAGCTGGTTAGAAGTCAAGAGGACACTTCGTTAGATGACAGCAATGACGGGAAGTCAGAGAACATACCATTATGCACAAATACGCAGTAAAAATGTAATGTACACACAGGCCCGGACCCTAGCAGTGAGTCAACCCTGCCAGCAAGTCATTGGTTATTATTAACGTACATCATGAATACATTAGTGACATGTTGAAGAGGATATGAAATATGCATATTCCCTGAAGCCAGCATATGGCAGCAGGGAGGAATTGTTAGGAATGATGAACACTAACGGTCCTGACATGGTGACTTTAAACTCAGTGATAGAAAGCTTGAGACATTGAATGAGTGTAAGTGTGAGAGAGTCTGGGGTGTGAGTTAACACAAAGTGGAGTTGTCTTTCAGTGTCTAATCTCCCCACTTGTTTCTGACGTATCATACGCCCATAACCATAACTTAACCATCTACCTGTTTTTTCCGCTCTTGTGGTTGCCAGTGAGCGACGGGACCATTTTTGAAGAGTCATGCGCATCAGGAGGGAGATTCGCCATATTTCCAATCTGACACACTGTTAATAATTCAACATTTAATATAAAAACAGATAGGCTTTCAGAGAGGGAACAACAGCTGTGAATTATTGATATGTCTCTCTGCTCTTGTCTCTGGATTAGAAGAAGGTGAAATAGTGTCAATAAGAGGATAAATTATATCTGGACCAATATTCTTCTGCCCCCTAAAGAACAATCCCCTGACCCTAAATATATTAAACTTAAATTACGAGTAGTTATTGCTGTCATCTTTAAAATGTGCTTTGAATCCAAATGTATTGAATGAGCAAATGAAAGAGCTTCATTGAGGCTCTCATGTCTTTTCTGTCTCCAGTTCTTTTTCTTTTCACACACGTTATGGGAGTAACATTTGGGAAAGGAGGCTCCCCGAGGCTTTAGCTTCCTTTCCTCCAATTACCACCAATGTCACCTCTCTTTTTTCTAACATAACATACCCTCTATACACACACACACACACACACACACACAGACATTCACGCACATCATGCACACTGGCAATGCCCCCCTGGGGCCAGACTCAATTTAAAGTCAAACTCTCTGCTGCTAGAAAAATGTTTCCATCAAATATCAGTTCTGAAATAGATCCCTCTGCTGCTGCCAGGTGTAGTGCTGAGGCCTGTAATTGTGTTGACAATCAGCTGAGAGTCAATATAACAACATAAAGATGAAGAGACAGTCTCATATGAGCTTCATGTGATTGGTACATTTTTATCACGTTTTTGTGCCTCTGAGCCAATCTGAGCCAGAGAGACGATGCAGCACACTGGTACAGTGAAGGACGCTGTGTCGTCTGCAACGCCCTATTCACCCACTAATACACACAGTACAAACCCACCCACATACAACCACCATGCATCACTCGACCATCACCAAACTACACACACACACCCATAACAAATATCATTTGACTGGTAAAAATAACACAAATAACAGCTTCCCAATCCTCGTTAAGAGAATTAATTTAGATAAAATAACTAAAAACCTAAGATCATAAATTGACACAAAATTGAGTGTTTACAGCAGAGTATGGACACTGTGTACTGATGTCATTGGTTGTACTGTAATTGCAGTGCCAAAAACCCAGAAATAAATCAGCATATGGCCCTGCTGTCATCACCTATAGCTCACAATCACACCCACACCCCCTGTGGTACACAGCTCCTTATGTGCCTGTGTGTTCCTGTTTGTGAGAGTCTCTGCATGCATGTATGTGTGTGTGCACGCGGGTGTCTACAGTCAGTTGTAGGCAAGTGCAGCAGAGAGCTGCAGTGTGAGAAGATAAAAACATCAAAACACACACAGCAGAGACAAGGTCACTAGTCTTTATTCTTCTCTCTGTCCATCCATCATCACCTCCCTGCTTTGCATTGTTATTTTCTATCACTCACTCTGCTGATCTTCAATCTTTGAATACAGGACAGATGACATATGAGTGCACATGACAAATCTGCTAATTGCAATTCACTGCTATCGCTGTTTTGTTTTTTGTTTTTTTCAATTTTAGCCAAGCAATGTAGTCGATAAGGAAACTATTCAAATTAATCAATCCAAACAGCCTCGTGTGAATTCTTGCTAGATAAATGCCATGCGGTCAGCTATGACTGATTGGTTACACTCAGTAGAGCCTGGCTGATCTGCTGGCAGACAGCCAAAGCTGTTGATTAGGCTTCTCATCTGCGATTAAAAACAATAACTTGCCTCATAACAGAGGTTAGATTATGGTTTGGAAGCCCTGCTAATGCTAAACAAATACACAAAACCCCTGGGACCTCGACAGCTGATTTCCAATCAACAGAGACAGATCTCATTACATTCACAAGCCTTGCATGCTTGAGACTGTTGAGCTCACTGCTGGTGCTCTATGTATATGATCTCCAGTTGTGCACCTGGCAAACAGCCAGATCATATGATCTATGCTTTCATTTTAACCTTTACAAGATTGTATTGTCATTGGAGTAAAGGCTTGGAGAAAACATCTCAGAAAACTATTTGGTGTTTATCTTAAGCATACGTGTTAAGCTTCTGTCCATCTTTGAAGATGTAGAGATTACAGGCCGTTCCTGTCATCCTCATTCAAGTGGCAACATGTTCATAGGGCGTGGAGATCAGGACATCATTGCCAAGGCTGGAACAGATGTGCACACATATGTAAATAGTCATACATACAAGGGCAGAGAGGCACAGTAATGGTAAGTTGATTACTGCAGGATTCATAACCATTAGAAGCCCTAATAACTACATCTAAGAGCTGAGAGGGCTCCAGGATGACCTTGACTCCTCTGAGCACCACTAACCTCTCCTTCAACCTCCCTGATCCACCCCCTCCCTGAAACACACAAACACATAACCACCTCTGCTCTTTCTTTGCCCTGTTTTCTCCACACCTCAAATCCCTTTACCCCATTTTGCCAACACTACATTTGCACCAGTGGAAATCTTATCTGCCCAGGCACCTGTAAAATGCCCAAAATCTAAAAATACCATCCCTGCTGGAGCCACATCCTCATCTGAACTCCTCACCCTTTCCTAACAGTTGCTATCCAGATCCCTCCCTCCTCTAAACCACCCCATACCTTTCCCTCTCTCCCCCTCTCTTCCTCTTTCCTCTGCTTCATTCAGGCAAGATCTAATTCACAGATGAATAATGGATGGAGGGATGGATGGAAGACTTTCATCTATCAAGGTTCTCTTTCTCTCTCTGTTTTTATCTTGCGGGATGGCTGTAGTGCTAATGCAGGGCAACATGCATTGGAGATGAGCCCAGGGACCTCCCACTCAGTCTGTCTGTCTGTCTGCTGCCTGAAGGATCTCTCTCTCTCTCTCTCTGTTTCTACCTCTTTTCTTTTCCAGACTGGTCATTGACAATCCCATTCAATCAATGTATCATTGTTTTCCAACCTCTTTCCTCATCATCAAATCAAACAAAAAAGCAAAGAGTGCAGGTCTTCATGGCTTCTCCTCTCCTGTCTTCATCCAATTACCTATCACCTTTTTCATCTGTCATTACCTCAATTCGATTAGTCCCTGACCTTGGGATAGTGATCCTAGGTTTGTATTGACCCTGACCCCCCTGCTTCTCTCCCCTCTAATACCCTCAGAAGCCTCATCAAAGGACCAATCTCACAATCCACTGCCACCTCCCTCATTTACTGCTTTGTAGGATTGAGGCTGGTTTAAATCCACTCTGGAAGCTAAAGCTGCTTGGGTGAAGAGAAACACATTCTGTAAGCTTGATTATGGATGTACCTGCTCAAGAAATGTCCTGTTTGAATGGTAATTGGGTGTATAATTTCTTTTAAAGAAGATCTTGATGCCATGGCAGTCTATTGTGAACTAATAATTTCCACTGGGTAAAGAGCCCCAGGCATCTTCACTTCTCTTGGAAATATTGATGGTGTGGAGTAAAGAAACAGGCAATGAAAAACAGCCTCATATATTTTTTATAGACAATAAATAAGGTTTTGCCTGAAAGCAGCAACAATACAATTTGTCTGCCTGTCTGGTTCAGACTACAGGAGATTTAAAATCCTTATAGCTCCGAAAGATCTCCCTCAGTTTGGGCCATTAGATTCTTCCTATAGTCATTTGTAGTCGTCGTGTTTCAGTGTTGATCCATTTGATTTAGTTTTGACTTGAATTTTCTCCATATCAACTCTCTAGGTGGCAAAGATTGTGACCAAGATTAAGGACAGAAAAAAAAAAAAAAGAACCAACCCCCACAAACACACAACAATTAGTGCTTGGAAGTGAGCAAGAGCAGCAGCTTGTCAAAGAGCCCATCAATAATGCAGGCTGGTGGGAGACCCTGGCTGCCACACTACTGTCCCGCTGAACCCTCCTGCCCGTCTACCTGTCTGTCTGCCTGTCCATCTGTCTCCCTTTCATCCATTGCTTCTCTCACCTTCTGAGTGCCTGCCTGACCTCCTGCCATCCTGCCAGCATCTGTCTGTCTTTCTAACCACACACAGAGTTGTATACGTTTCTCAGCCTGGCTGCGTGTTATGCATGTATCTTTGAGCTGCTGTGGCTGGGGAGACTCACTATATGTATTCATTTATTTATCTACTGTAGAGATGCATCCCAGGTTGTTCATAATTAATACAGTATTCTAGTGTGGACACAAAATTTATTATTGTTTATAACTTGTATACTTGATGAGCTATAACACAAATAATTCACAAAAAAAGAATTCACATGAAGGCAACAAACTGTGGCTTGGACCAAAGGCGAAGTAAAGAGCATAATTTAGAATTTAAAAAAAGGAAAAAAACAGATGCATGAATATTTTTGTAAGACGGACTGAAAATGACAGAAATCAGAATGCTATTCCACGCAGGGAGGCGAGGACAGACTCCGAGGGGAACCAACAACAGTAATAACAGCTGCTGTTCCATCATATACACCAGCAGAATAATAATCAGCAATGTATTACACAGGGTAGCAGCCTTCAACTAACCTCTCATTATGTTCGTCAACAGAAGCAGACAAAATGGCGGGCAAGCAAGCGGCATGGACAACAATAGTAAATAGCAGAATAAGTGCTGGCAGAAAGGTGTAGTTGAGGTGATTTGTGTTTGTGATTCATGTTGCCGATTTCATTAAACAGATTAGGTACGAAGGCTCACGCACAGACACAAAAATATTCATTAGGAAGTGGTAAGAGGGTTCTGGCAGAGCTAAAAAAAGTGCAACAGTGAGCAGGTTTATTGTTCTGTTTATTCTCCTATAATCAAAGCCATGAAGAGCTAAATGAGAGGGAGACAATATTGTCCAGAGGAAGCGTGGGAACAAAAGCCTCACAGGCCGCATAGCAGAGACCAGGCAGCTGTGATGGTGCAGGTGACTGGGGTGGAAAAATGAATATCTGGCTTTGTAGTTGCCTTGTTCTGACTCAATGAGGAACAGAGCGAATTAGAGCGAGTATTTTTTGTGTTTGTATTCTTTTGTCTCCATCATATAACTGTAAAGTAAAGTTTGAGTTGAGTGGTTTTATATTGCTCTTTGAAGAAATGACAGGCACTGTTTTCTCTTTCCACTCTGATAGCAGCCCAGCAACCGTAGACCACTTGAACACAAACACAAAGTCTGGTCTGGGACTGTCAAGTATCTGTATTTATACAGAAGAAGTATATGAAGTCTGAATCTCCAATAGCCCCACAGCACAGAGACAAACCTGCATGCGTACAGACATGCAAACGTATATGCATTCAAACATAACTAACAAAACTAACCTGCAACATATTTTCATTTCAGTGTGCTGCATAATGAGATTGTCAGTCTCTGGGATGTGGGTTGAATGAAACATGGCTGTGATGATGGTTAGTGACAAAACACATTCTGAGATCAAGGACCCTGCATCACCTAAAACATGTTTAAACATCTTACAAGGTTAAAGTCTGGGCGTTCACTCACATCCTTATTTCGGTCTTTAAGGATAAGCTAAGACTCCTTGAATAAAAGTGGACACCTTATTTCAAAACAATAAAACACATTACTGATGAGGTTTGATAAAAATATGGGAGGCTACATAAACTTTTTGGGAAATAATCACATTTCTTTTTGATGGTAATGATAGAGCAATTCATTGCCACTAAAAGAAGCACTGCAAGCATGCTATTTTCACACCGCTGCTTTTATACCGTTATTGATTTGACTGCATAAAACATGAAAAGCCATAAAGGTATAAGGAAACTGACAGCCAAGCCACGAGACAGTAGTGAAAATAAGGTGGACATTTACTTAAGAAAGAGCTTGACTATATAAGATAGAAAAGTAAGGTAACATGAGAAATCATCCATCCATTACAGTTTTTTTGTTGGTCTGATTCATTCATCTCTGACATCCAGACCTTGTGATTCAGAGGAAAATCCATTCTCTGGTCTCCCGAGCTGCAAGTCAGTAACATAGCCCCTCACTCCCCTCCTCGGACAGTGTGTGTGTGTGTGTGTGTGTGTGTGTGTGTGTGTGTGTGTGTGTGTGTGTGTGTGATTTCATGGTACACCACAGGAGCCCCACCCTTACTCCCAGTGTGTATCCAACAGTGCCATCACTGCCATCTTCCCAGAGCTCCCCCTTATTCCAGCCCAGCACAGATACCATCACAGTGTTACTGGTCATTTACAGAGAAGCAGAATGAAGGACACAATGCATGAATGCATGAATGAGACAGCAAATGAATGACTTGCAGTGTGAAACCTCCTCCCCCTGCAGGATTAGAAAAATGCTTCATAATATAAATATAGGCATGTACAGCATGTACAGCATGTCAACGTTGAAATCTCTGTAATAATCAGCAGACTAACTGAATTAGATTGTGGCATAACTCATTCTAATGGTTGGAGCAGGGGGAACCGGAGATCCAACCAGCTGTTCTCTCTGTTGTCTTCCACTGGCTTTCCACAGTACAGAGACAGCCGTGTTTTAATTACAATTACACAAGGACCAATGGAGGGATCGGGGGAATGAGAACAAAGGATCTTAATGACAGGTGAAGGGTCATATGGAGCAGCAGAGCCACCATAACGTGCATGTGTTTTTGCAACAAGCTCTTTTAATTACTGTACATCCATCTAGTTGAAATTAATTTTACTAAAAATGGTGCTGAAAGAAGTGCATTTTCTGTGGTGTGTTCCCACAGAGGCTCTCTGGGGTGGAGGTGCTGATGGGTAATGTCTATTTAAACAAATGCCGCGCTGGCACTGCAACACATAACACAGCATGAGAGACAATTATGCACTTATGCAAAGATCAAACCATCACCACATTACACATATCTTTTAATATAGTTGGCCAAGTGTAGTGACTGTCTCACAATCTGACAACGATACATATGCAGAGGCCCTGACAGAGGCTTTAGAGATCTGCCTGTTCAGTGTTGTGTCTATCTACTACACAGCTCTATCAGGTACAGCATGGTGTCCAGTGAGAGAGCAGAGTGAGTGAGCAAGTAGTTATAACCCAGTAAATGGTCTCCCTCAGGCAAGGGAAACATCCTCTGAATACCAAAAATTCAGCTTTTTGTAATGAATGAGGCAGGAGACAGAGGGAGCGAGAGCAAGAGAAAGACGGGGGGGGATGTGCACCCTTGAATCAAATCCTCATAATTATTATTCCACTCAGGGAACAGATTTAATAAAATTATCAGGGGTTTAAAATTTGGCTTAAAATACATTGTTTCACCATCGACATCACAATGTATGCATGTGCAATGGTGACATAAAACTTAACTTTTTCATAAGTATCTTTTAAAGACTAGTCTATTTCACATAGTAAAAAACACAATTTAGGCACATTAAATTACATGTTGGTTCCTGGCTCCTTGGGCTAAAACAATTAATGAATTAATCAGTTAGACAATCGACAGAAAACTAATCAGGAACTATCTTTATTTTCGATTAATCTAGCAAAAATACAAAACAATCTCTGGGTCCAGCTGAGACAGTAAACCCAAAATTGTGTGTGTGTGAATGGGTGAATAAGAAGCAAATTGTAAACCGCTTTATCCACAAAGGTAAAAAAAATAAGTGCAGTCCATTTTTCCAATACCGTTCTGCCCTGGTTTAAATTCAATCAGATTTGACAGATTGGGTCTAGTCGATGTGAAGAGAAAGTGCTGCAGTAAGCTTGGACACCTGCTAATCTTGTTTCTCTTATGAAAAGTCAACAAAATCTCAGCCACAGGAGAGAGTACTACACAGGGCTCAGTAACGCCGTTTGTGTGCCTCTACTGCTGTTTTCATTACAGTCTCTCTCTCTCTCTCTCTCTCTCTCTCTCTCTCTCTCTCTCTCTCTCTTTCCCATAAAAACACCAACAGGGACAGACAAGTGTCTGATACATTCAAAGATTTCTTCTCTCCTACACAACAAATGTCACTGCTGATACTCCTTTCTTTGCACTTTCCTGCTTCAGTGTTTTGGTAACATTCTGTACTGTGTAAAAAAAAGTGTGAAAAGCACACAAATCAATTTCATTAAGTGGGGAATGTTGACTTGTCACAACAAAACCAGATGAATGACACAGTATGATTTTCTACTGATTGATTGATCCTGTCTCTATTCATAAGACACCCTCACCAATCTTGCGACAGGTTGACAGACGCAGAGCAGTGACCAATGGATACAGCTCAGACCTGAGACAGGAAATGATTTATCATCCACGTTGAGCTCGCCTAGCACAGCTAACAGCCTGTGGAGACAGCGCTCAAAGGTGAGACACAGCTCATATGTTATCACCGAACAAGACGTGTTCTATAGTAATATTAAATGTACTATTTAGGAACGAGCAATACCAATATAAGCACAAACATGCACACAAGCTTTCATACGCACAAAGGCGATGAGCATTCATATACACACTTCACATTTCATGGAAAATTTTACATAATAAATCCTGAGGGTCTCCTTTCACGCCTACTATAGTCAAAAATAAAGTCTGAATGTCTGAAACTGATTTTTGTGCCTGAAACTGACTCACACATGCAGAGACAGAGCTTCATCCACACACCCAGTGACTGTATGTTACGTTTTAGTTGCTCATGGATAGAATCGTAGCATACTCCCATACACATCAAGATCGCTCAGCTGGAACTGAGCTCTGGGAGTCGCAGCTCCATGAGGGGCATGTTGCACAACACTGAAAAATCTTTCAGTATACAGACACACACACTCGTCCCATGACAACACAGACATGCAAGCATGGCAGAGTCAGTTTTGTGTAGCCATATTTCAGGACAAGCCCATATTTTTCTAACCCTTCACAGACTCTCCAGACACACTTCCACAGTCACATAGGCAGAGCTGCACGTCACCACTTCATAAAGTAAGTCTCATGTCTGCAGCTAAAGAAAGTTGTTTACCTCCACAAAATGGGTATCTAAAATAAAAACAACTGCTTTACATTCTTTCCCTCATCACACATCACTTGCAGTCTAATGCCAAAGATTAATTATAGCCAGTGGCCTTCCTTATCTTTGCTGTGTGGAGTAGCAACACTCAGCACTGCTGGCCATTGAACTCCAGCTCTGGTCTGCCATGTTGACTACTGGTACACTTCATCAAGACAGTTTAAAGATTATTCTCACCACAGCAAGCACACATCATAAAAACTTTTTCACTTCACCAAACTTTCAACTTTACTTCACAATGCATTATGTCATGCAGGTTAAAAAGCTAAGACAGTAAGATGGAAGGTCATGATTTGGTAATTGGCTTTGGTCTGTTTGAGTCATAGCCTACAAAGTGAGTGGCAGCATGTTAGCAATGATTTCAACCTATTTTTAGCAGATGAAGAGCCGTTATTCTGGGGATGCCCAAACAGGCTGCGTGCGGGGGGCACTGTGTACCGAAGTGTGTGTTTGTGGGAGTGCGTCTGTCTGTGTGTCTGGGTTTGTTTATCCAAACAGGGAGTCTCCTTACCTTCTATGGACGGGGCTTGGTCCTGGGCAGCATACAGCATATCCTTGAACGCCTGATGAGGAAATGAGCAAAAAAACAAAAAATCTGTAAACACTGACCACAGCAAAACTAAAGACAGGTGTGTATACTGATGTACTTGCCAGGATGTTAAAGTATATGTCAAGTCGAGTCTATAGAATCCATAAATACAGAGGGTAGTGTATACATGTATGGAGTAACTGTGGGGTAATTTAGAAGATAGATGACAAAATGTCAAAATCACCTGAGTCAGTTCCACATCGGATCAAATAAAGAAAGTGTATTTACATTATATTCACTAGTAAGAAGTGATTAGGGTAGACCATGAGGCATTACACGATTGTTAGCACATCTGCTTTTACAGTAGCATTTAAACCATCTAAAGCCGTATGAGAGCCATTAACTAAACTCTTGTTCTCCATATGGGAAAATTACAGCAACTGCCACACAGCTGTTAACATAATGAACAACACAAAGTACCATATTTTGGTGTGATTGGCGTAAACAACAAAGAATGTCCACTTGAAACCAGTTTGTGTTATCCCTCTTAGTGTACAATCTGTTGCTTGGGTGCATGGGAGTGCTGCTGTGTTGCTCTAATCTAAAACACTGAAACAAGTAAGGAAAGGAGATGGGCCGAATCCACAAGACTTTACTATAGTTGAAGTAAAGAACCTGGAGTATTTTAGAGTAACATGTATGCAGCACAGACTTTACTTCATATTCCATGTGGAATAGATGATAGATCCTTTCTCCACATGGAATATGGAATATAGTCTGTGCTGCATATTTTTCACTCTTAAATGCTCCTGTGTCTTGCCAAGTTGTAATATTTGTTACATTCTTTATTGTCTATTGTAAAGTCTAGTGGAGTCAAGAATACTTCCTTTCCCATTCACCTAAGCAAAAGATTACACACTAAGAGGGATAACACAAACAACTTCTAAAATAATGAAGATGACAAATGAACAACAATGATTTTTGTCTGGAATTAAAAAATGAACAATTATATCTTAAATTATAGATTAAATGAAATTGTTCTTTGACAGATATAGAGTTTGATAGACACTAATATTTAGTCAAAGTGCACATCTGTCTAATTAAAAGAGCAGATTGGGGAGGGTGGGAGAGGAAGGAAGGGAGGAAAAGGGGGGGGAGAAGCAGACAGATAGACAGACCAACTGACAGATACAAAGCAGAGCGGGAGAGATAGCTTCAGCGGTTAAATGAGGTTGTTTCTCTGCAACAAGATTGATCTTGAAGATAATGGAAACTGACAGATAATTGCACGCTGGCTCATCTGAACATATCAGTGGTAATCAGTGAAAAGACTGGAACTGAATCCTGTTTCTCGATAAAGATGTCTTTATAACTAAACTGCCCCAGAAAAATAGAAAAAAAATGTCTGTCTATTAAACTTTATGAATTTTATTAAACTAAATCATTAAGTCAGTATTTACATTTACAGGGCTCTGAGTGCACAACACTAAAATCTGCACCATGTGCCAAACTGACCAAACTGTCATTTTCCATTCAGCATTCAACTCATCCAAATCTGACAACCTGTGTGTTTCCTATCTTATCCACTGATCATATCAAACTGCTCTCTCTGTGTAGGGTCCTATATAAACTGCTACTTTTGTAACATGAGTGTGAGTAATCCTGTGTGTGGGTGGAAACCACTCAGAAACTGCTGTGCATTAGTAGCAGCACAGATTGTTGATACTTAAGTTCCTCTGTGAGTTACATGCACAATGAGACTCCGACTCTGGAGTCTAATCCAAGAGGTACACATTTTATTTGCATTTAGCATTGTCTCTACCTTGTCTGATAAAACATCACAGGAGACCAACTGTGCACACACACCATTGGAGCAGGGCCCGGTCATGGCTAATCTCTGATGAGCAAAAAGGGCCCCCCTGACTAATAGGTGGGAAATAGACATTCAGATTCAGACAGGGAGGCATTGCCATGGTGATGGCAGTGATGGGAAAGGGGGGCGGGGTGGCTCTTTAGGGAACTGGGATAAACCTGCAGGCTTGGCAGTCAACAGTGGTGAAACCTGTAGACAATAACTAAGCCAAGCCTAATGGGGGCATCAGTTTGAATGACCATGCATTAACGTGATGACGTTGCATACTGACCAAACATGTGTGTAACACAAGTACCATACTTAAATCACTTTGTCCGACTGAGGCTTATACTGCAGTGTCCAGTCGATTGAATGTTGTCAACGGAGTCCAATCCTTTAACAGCTGTGATATGTTGAGTGGACACTAACCAAAATATTTGACTGCTAGATGGTGAAATCCTTCCTCTAAGATGCTTGAGATTGTTATCCCTGTGCTTGAGAAGCTCACACAGTGTGCATTATTAGTCTGAAGAGATCTCTGGCACAAACATAAAGCCAATGGTGGATCACTTGAATCCCTAGCTCTGTGTCTGAGTGGATCCCTGCATGTAGAAAGAGGAGTAGAGAGGATGGGAGGAGAGGATGGAGGGAGGGGAGGAGGGGAGCAGAGGGCAGGTCTGGATCGGGGACCAGATGTCCTCCCAGTGGGGGAGGAACATGAGGTGAGGATGGAAGGAAGGAGGGAGGTATAGAAAGGGGGGCTCTCAGCAGTAGCCATGCCATGCCTGTTGTATACATAACGTTCATATTGTTTAACATGCTGATAAGTCACATGTTCAATGCACAAAATATAGATGATGTGAGCAGTGTTGTATATTTTATGTCACAATACAAAGCTCACTGTGCTGGTTTAGACATTTAAACTACATCACTCAGATTAATTAGAGAAAGACAAGGCTTCACCTTCGAACTAACAACAATCACTCACTGAAATCACACAGGCACCTGCTTTTTGTCAACATAAAATCACTTTGCTAGTTTGAATTGTAAATGCGAGTCTCCACATGCACTCTCCTCCTCCTCCTCCTCCTCCTCCTCCTCCAAGCTTACACAAGGGATTAGACTGCAGAGGTAAATGCATAAGTGGCCTTGTTCTCTCACCCACGCAGACACACCTGCATCTCTATCTCTCACTCTTTCTATATGCCTCTAATGTTCAATACACATTAGTTATTCAATATACATCTGCATTCAACAGTTGCCACACCTAATTATTGTCTGTACACATCTTACATGCTGTAAAACAAGAAAGTTTGCTTTCACACCCTCGGGCACGTAGAGAAATGAATTGTCCTCAGTCAGATTTCATAAAAACAGCTCTTAAAAATATTTTTACTTACAAACCATTACATGTAAAGGCCAATCCTGTCGCTATCTATCAACCTATATCCCCTGCCCTTTGGCAGAAGCCTCTGGAGTTCGCTGGACATGCACACCTCCATACCAAACAGCTGTTTAGCATATAGGTTTATAACTACAATCCCACAGGATAAAAGCACACAGCTAATTATCACTCAATCGCCTTGTCAGTGCCTCCATGTCCAAATGAAGTGCCTTACTAACTAAAGCCTGTATTTGCTGGAACAGCCACTTTGCCGCATCCTTCTCATCTGCATAGAAACTGGCTGACCAATCTAAATGGACCGAGCATGGTTTTCCACACAATAGCGTGCTCTAAAAAAAGGAGGAGAGTGAAAAGCAGCAGGTTAATTAATCCAACTAGCAAGAATATCACTTCAAACCACAGTCAATTGGGATGTGGGCAGCTATAATATTGCATAAGCCACAGATATGGCAAGTGTGGAAGTGTCATATTTTACTGCATGGACTACGGGTAAAAATTATCCGTGTTGCTGGAATAATGTGTCAGTGTGTCATTTAATCAACAGACAAGGGGGCTATGATGGCTACCACTGTGTGCAATGAATGTTTTTTTATGCATTTCCCAAGGTATCTATAATGTTCCCTTCAATCCATGGACTGACACACCATGGCGGCATATCAAGGCTTTGCATTTTTTAAAATGACATTAAAATTGATTTCTGTTTCATGTCAGTGACCCACTTCACTAAAGTCAACCGACTTCACTCTTTGCAGACAACTTTTATGTTCGTCCTCATCTCTTGACTTGTTTCAGAGGGCATAAAAGCCTTGAATAAGATGTCCCTCATCTGTAGGTGTGAGCCTTCTCCCTGATCTCTTCCTATCCTGCCCACTCAGGAGGTGATGGTGTTTACAGAGGTCAGACAAAGACTGAAGGCAGCTGCAATAACACAAATACACACAAACCCATCCTTGCTGCAAACCCTATATATATATATATATATATATATATAATTCAGATTTGAGGAATACAGAGTGTATGGATATGGGACTGGCCCCGTTGTTCTACACAATTCAACAATAGCGACCCATGTAACAACAATATGTTTGTATAGGCTGGGTTTTTGGGGCGGATAAAAAAGGAAAACAAAGACCTCAGCTCTGAATCACATCAATAGTCAATTATATACAGATTTATTGCTTTCATTTTAAATCTTATAGAAATAAGAAGTATTAAATAGTACATCTTTCATGCTCACAGAAATCAGTTATTCCAGTAATAAAGTAATATAGTGTCCTTTGATATATCTAAAAATATTATGCACAATTCCAGTAAAAAAAACATGCAATCATCTGTTCTCGAGAGAAGGTTTTTTTTTATTAAATTGCCTCTTTTGACAGTTAATGTTGTAAATAAATTGCTAAAATACTATAATATTAAAACTTTAATGTCAATTCAAGATTATTATATCCAGTATAACTGAATAACACTAAACATAGATGACAGAGAAAATCTAACATCATCCATCTCAGGTCAGTGAGTGTGGAGCTGAAGACTGGAGGTGTAAAATGGCTGGTATGTCCATGCATCTGTCCCTGGGCTCACTGTGCGTCAGTCTGTGCATACAAAGACCCCACATAGGCTGTGCATGTATGTTAACAATCAGTTCAAATACAATTCTACAGTAGATTTGTCCTCTTTTCAGTGTGTCCACTACAGATCTGACATCTCTTTAATTGTTTTCCACTTTAATTATTAAGATGTTTTCTTTACATGATGATGACAGCATATCATTCATGTCAGGCTGGATAGATCCAAATGTCTGCTGTAGCAATTGTCCAACCTACTAATAATATTCAGGGCATGTTTCCAAAATAAAACCAGTGCAGTGAGCTTCTGTTGAGTCTGGGATGTAGGCTGCTGAGGTTGAAGAGAACAGGGTCTTTGTCTATAATTCATAGAGCTAAATGGAACGGAGCAGCCTGTCCTGTCACCGCATGTCTGCACTAAAGCTCTTGATGTACAGCCGGCAAAACAAAGAAGTGGGGTGTGAAAATAAAATACTCCTCAAGTACTGTACACCACCCAACAAAGACCATGTGTGCACACAAAGGTCTCTGGAAATACGGACAACAGAAACCAGAAACAAAATCCTGTTATGAAGTCTTGCAGGTTGATTCCTACAGACAACCATTCCTGTTTAACTGTGCAAAGTATCAATAATGACTACATCATGATATACTAAACTACTATGTATACATCTTTTTTCAAAATTCTGGTAAAAAACAAGGAATAATTAGAGGAAAATATTTGCAGTTGTACAATAAGGAATAATTGAAGCCTGGGGATTCCCCTTGTGCTCAATTAGATTGTTGCAATTAATAAAAATTAAAGGATAATCCAAAGAAGGTGAATTTCTTAGATAGAATTATCAAAGTAATTGACAATGAACATTATATATATATATATATATATATATATATACATACATACACACACACACACACACCTCAGTTATATGATAAACCTACATTTAAAAAAATAATCAAGAAATGGAACAAAAAAATAATGTAATAAAATAAACGGTACTCATATTTGTTTAACAAAATAAAAGCTAAAAATAAACATACTAAGAAGCTAAAGCAATTAATTATTTATAGAATGTTCCGAAATATTTCTAACATGAATTGTTAAAATAAAGAACAGACTTATTTTGTTAATTCCAGTATGAAAGGCATTCAATTGTTCACTAAACTGTTCATTCTGTTCATTTTTAGGTGTTGTAAACTCAGCAAACAGCGATAATAAACACTGAATGCTCCCTATGGCTCTTAACACCCGCATTCAATTTCCCCTCCATAAACAATAGGACATCCCTTATCTTCCCTGTCGTTTATGGCTCTCAGGGGTGAGCTATACTGAAACTGAAATAAATGTTTTACAAAGCTTTTAAAAAATTTATATTTAGGTTCATATTTAGGCTACTCCTATCTTCCACTTTCCTCTAAAAAAAGATATTCCTGGGAGTTTCGCTCATGCCCATATTCACGAGGCGTTTATTTCAAAAACAAGATAAATTTCACTTTAGCCTACCTCATACTGAAGATACTGTTTCCTCCACTCTGGAGTGATGTGGGACGAAAGATGCTCCGCGAATTTCATTTTGCCGGAACAACTGTCCCCTCAAACCTCCTTTAAATCCGAGAGCGGCTGTCCCCTTCCCAGTCTACGCTACTTTCGTTATTTAAGTCAACTTGCTGGCTCAACATGCGGTGCGTCAGCGCAGCGCACTCCGCTCCTCTTCACTCCACTTCTGGCTTGTCCCGGTCAGTGCACTCCGAGCAGATCCCGTCCCACATACTATTTCACGGGAGGGACGGCAATGGCAGCGGCCTCTCTTTAACAGGTGGTCGCAGGGCAGTTTAACGGAGCCGGTGTGAGTGGCTCAGTGACTTTGCTCCGTCCCTCCCTGGGCAGGTTTGGGGACATTGCCGTCGGCCATCGCATTGAGCCACAGCGACGTGGTTGCGTCAGCAGAGCGCGCAGTGGCACCGGGCGTTGTTGGGACCTCCTGTGAAAACTATTGGCAATGCGGTCAGGGAACCCTTCACCATCTACACAGATAATTCAGCCCCCGGCCCCCCGTCTCATTAGGCTTTTGTCTCCGGTGCTGACGTCTGAGAAGCTTGTTGTTGCTGCTGTTGTGTGTCTGCAATGAAAGAGGGGATGAAGTTAAACTTCCTCATAGAAATACATCATCTGATCTTAATCTTTGAAGTTTACATCCCGTGATTTTGTATCCAACCAGCTAATAGTGCAAAGATAATGAATGCAAACGTAGCCCACTTTTTAAAATTATGATCCTCATCTATTTGTCTCTCTTTGATGAGCAGTCATATATGGATATGCATACTTTTTCGCAGGGTCCTTCTGCTTATTTCTACATTTCTACAATTTATCTGGAAATGGGACAGCGAATGACTGTATAGATAGGCTACTTGGATGCTTAATTTAACACAGAAGCCTTTTGTGCTCTGGAAAAGCAGGGGGTTTAAAGAGAACAAAATAATAGGCTACCATTTCAAAAGGATCTCATTATGCTGCCCATATTCCAACATTTCCTAGATTTACGGCAAATGCAACGAAAGGTAATGAGAGTGAAGCTACAAACATCCTAAACAAGTTGTATACGTTATTCTGTGTGTTTGTGTAAGAAAAATATATAGTGTTGAGCTAATCTTATGAGCGTTTGGGACAACAGCTGTTGCAGAGACAGAACAGGTGACAGTTCATCATTATGCAAATAGCAGCATCTGCTGGACAAACTGCGCTAATGCATTTTGCCACCAACGCGTGTAAGTCGGCGTAAGTTGCCACATTTGCCTCTTGACAGGTGTCAACAAAAACTTCACATTCACATAGGCCTACATGTTATAAATGTTGTGTTAATTGCAGTAAAAGATGAGCAACTGACCTGAAGATTGAAACTGAAACTGGACACAAAATTAGGATTAAACGAGTAGTTTGCCGTAAAACCGCGGTAATTAAAGTCCAAATTAAATTCACCTGCGTTACTGGGCTGTATATCGAGGCCATCACCAGGCAACCATATGGCTAATGTTAGTAAGCTAACAAGCAAAATCCAGGCCGTACACTTTACATACGACAAAATGACAATGTTGGCAGCTGTATGAGATCAAATGCGAATAGTTTATATTTGAAGAGATTTTATTAACCCATTTTTGACCAATTCAAAGAATCAATTGGCCTCCTCCTAATAGCTAGCTATTAACGCTAAGGTTAGATTTAACATCACCACTAACTGTCAGCTAACCTAACGTTAGTTGTTTTCACGTTAACCGAATGGTTACAATGTACACATTAAACAACAAAAACGCCCCAAAATATTTTCTTTTCATATAGACTTATCTACTTTAAAAACATACTCATACCTAAATAAACCGAGTTTTTTCTTTATTTGTTTCGTTGTTCTCAAAATGTGTTTTCTTACCAAAAGAGCACCGCGAAGCCCAGACAGGGAGGCAACCGGAACCTTTCTTGCTAGCAGTGAGTTTAGCCGGTGCTTTTAGGTGACAGTACCATAGACGGACTAACCATAGAAACAAATCCGACTGTCATGGATTCTTAACGATAACGGTTTAAAAACAAAATCGCCGCTGAAATACTTAACGGATATATCAGGCATAATATTCCCCGCTTGCATTTAACGTTTTATATACGGATCTACGGCGCGCGTCGTCTCTGACTGTACGCTAACGTTATAAACAATAATAACAATGGCTTCTGGGTCGCCGTCGTCCTCTCCGGACACTGCGACGGGCTCAGGTACAGACCCAGCCCGGCCCGACACAGGGGAGCCCCTAGGTGGAGCAGGCTCAGACTCGGATTCGGACCTGGGTTTGGGTAAATTTGACTGCAGCGGCATGGAAATGGGGGACCGGCTGGAGGGAGACGAGTTGGAGCGGGAGTTCGAGTCTGCAGCCGACCGCGTACGAGATCTGGTTCAGACGGCCAGCAGGGATCAGCTGCTGTACCTGTATGCACGCTACAAACAGGTGGGTGTCGGATTAAATGGCACTGTGGTTGTGTAGGCCAAAATTAACCCCTCATATACTAGCATCATGTGGCTTTAGATTAGAACCACATACATTGAATCCACAACATCCTTGTATCAGGCTCAGATACATCTACAGTGCCCTCCAAAAGTATGGGGACAGCAAGGGCAAGTTTTTTGTTTTTGCTATACATTGAAGACAGAGAAGGAAGGAAAGGATCAACACATGATCCAAAGCACACAAGCTCATCCATGAAACATGGTGGAGGTAATGTTATGGCTTGGGCTTGCATGGCTGCTTCTGGAACTGGCTCACTCATCTTTATTGATGATGTAACTCATGATAGTAGCAGCAGCAATGAATTCAGAAGTCTCCCGAACATTTTTTCTGCCTATGTACAAAGAAATGCATCAAAACTCATAGGTAGGCACTTCACCTTGCAGCAAGGCAACGACCCAAAGCATACTGCCAATGCAACCAAGGGGTTCGTCAGGAGAAAAAAGTGGACGTTTTAGACTGGCCAGTCTCCTGACTTGAATCCTATTAAGAATGCATTTGACTTGCTGAAAAGGAGACTAAAGGGAGAAACTCCCCCAAACAAACAGCAACTGAAAGAAGCTGCAGTAAAAGCCTGGAAAAGCATCTCAAAAGAATAAACCAAAGGTTTGGTGATGTCAGTGGGCTGCAGGATCGATGCAGGTCTTGCATGCAAGGGATATGCAACCAAATATTAAGTATTGTTTAATTTACTTTAAGTTCATCTGTTCTCACACTTTTGCTCACCTAAAAATAGGGGGTGGCTTAAATAAAAGGTGCCTATGTTCTAAAATTGCAAAACATATATGCATGTAAATACCAGGAAATAAAATCTGACATTCTGATCTCTTGTTTCAAATTCATCTTTTGATCTCAAACCCAAATGTCTTTAGTGTAAAGCAAAAGTAAGAAACTTGACCTTGCTGTTCCCATACTTTTGGAGGGCACTGTATGCT
The DNA here is from genome assembly GCA_002120245.1 of Maccullochella peelii. Lineage (NCBI taxonomy): Eukaryota > Metazoa > Chordata > Actinopteri > Centrarchiformes > Percichthyidae > Maccullochella > Maccullochella peelii. The sequence goes on along the minus strand of LKNJ01004603.1, from coordinate 9,683 downwards.
GTCATTAGTTCTGGGTAACACTGGATCAGCTGAATAATTCTGACTCGTTTTATTTTCAGGCCAAAGTGGGAAAATGCAATACAACAAAGCCTGGCTTCTTTGACTTTGAAGGACAGAGAAAATGGTATGTAGCCTAAAATTGGACATCGGTTTTCAAAAAATAGTTTGCTTAATATGTTCAAAATATTACAGAGATGCATGACTAAATTTGTCACTGGTGCCATCACTGGTGTGAGTGAGTATATGTGTGTGTGTGTGTGTGTGTGTGTGTGTGTGTGAGAGAGAGAGAGAGAGAGAGAGCACTTCCATTACAACACATGGTACAGATAAAAATGCAAACCTCCAGTTTACAACTGTAGGTTATGATTGTGGTGACATTTATGATATCATTACAGGCAAGCCTGGAAGCAGCTTGGAGACATGGAGGCGGAGCAGGCAATGCAGGAGTACATTTCCTGTGTCAATGTGTTAGACCCTGAAGGCAGCACGAAGGTAATGAGAACCATTTGTGAGAAGCTGATTCCCAACACTGTATATAGTGTACTATACGATACAACTTTTTATCATTCTGAATTGAAATATAGTGGATTCCAATATAAGCACTGAATAAATCAAAGTAATAAACGTATATGGACAGGCCTATTATAAGAGTGCACAGGGAGGTTGAATAAAAAGTGAATGATGTAAACAAGTTGCAGACTTGGTGAAATAAAGACATATCTTGTTTGCAGCCCTCATTTTGTCCTGCTTAAAGGTCGATGTTGATGGAGTTTGTCAGTTGTGATGATACTGGACTGAAGGTCAAATTCATCCAGTTAGAATACTGTCTGAAAGCACCTACTACTGTTCTGTAAATGATACCTTGCCTACCAGATAACAACATTCTGCTAAATGGCAAATCCAAGACACCTGGCACTTTCATGATTACAAAAATTAGCCTTTTAAGGTCTTTCAAATAAACATAAGTAATCGACTCAGCTCTGCTCCAAGGTAAGATGAAAAGGATGACAAATATAGAAACATCCAATGTCATTGCTGCCCTTTTAAGATGCAGTACAGTTGTTTTGCCAGTAGAGGTCAGTGTCACAATGTAATTTTGTCCCAGACCTTTTAGTGGCTCTTTAGTCTGTACATGTAGCATGAAAAATACATGAGAAGATTATGTTGTCTTCCTCAACAGCTGACATTTTGGGATATGAATAATGCAAAAAAAACTGTCATAGTATGGCTCGCTCCTGTGTAATGTCATTCGACTGTGTCAGGAGAGTTGTGTTGCCATGGACAGGCTGTCCTTTGGGGCATAAGCATTCAGTTACAACAACTTTGTGCTGTCTGCTTAGTTGGGAAGAGTATTATTATTGGAACAAATGTGTCTTGAGTAAATATGAACGTGAATATGAATGTAAATATTGAACAAGGCAGACTGAAGTAGTTTTGCTGTGCATGGATGTAAAAGTCAGTTTTTAAAGGCAACATTTTCAAAGGATGATAATAACAGTGAAGATTATAGCAGCAAGCAGCATTACAGTAGCTGTGCTCCAATCTCGTAATGTAGTTATGCATGCGTTTAGTGTTTCTTCAAAGAGTTAAGTCAGAAACAATTCATTTACAGATTGAGATGGTTGCTCTTAGGCCAACAATAAGGAAATTGTTTTCTGAATTTAGAGTGCATCATTTTGGAGACCATTTCTGCTAAGTTTGGTACATTTTCATTAATTAATAAAACTACATACAGTTTAATGGCCTGAACCTCATATTCATTTGATGTATGCCATGTTTGCCATATATGTCAAAGTTTTGAGGCTGCAGCTTTTATATAAATTGAGCTGTTTATCTGTACACCTACTAGTAATGGCATAAACCACCAAAACATGTTGCTTTCCAGAAAGTAATGAGATTTTGATGTTGACGTATTTAAAATAACTAGAAAAAAAAAACATTATCCAGCTGGTCCCTGGTGTTAGGGCTACAAGTTGCCATAGCTTGTAATTAAGTGAGAATGGCATCACTAAAATGGAAAGTGTCACACCTGAAAGTGCCTGCCATGTCCACATGAGGCAAACGTCTGCGTGGATTCCCTCTACAAGTGTAGTATACTCTCCAGACAGGGGGATGGATTCACAGTCACATAATGCTCTACAAGCACAACCCCAGAGAAATGGAAGTAGTCGTTTTTTCTAGAATTGAAAAGCCAAATAATACATTTATGTTTGCCATAAAAGGCCTGTCACATGTCCTGTGTGACCTACTGTAGTGTCTCATTATTCACAGATTTTTTCTTTCTATTTTCTGCTCTTCATAACTGCACTTTTTCATCTTTCCTCTTTGTTCTCCACCTCCAATGCTACCTGCTTTTCCTCTATTAACCCCTCCCCCTCTTTTCATCTTTAACCCCTTCACTCTTTTATTACCCCCATCCCTCCAATTTCTTTCCTCTCCTTCCATATTTATGTCTCTTTAATAGCGTCACTGTCAACCACATGTCCAATCCTGACACATTCTTTTCTCTTCGGCCATGCAGCAGGGCAATACTCTGCCCCACAGCTGCACAATGCCAGGAGAGAGCCCAGCAGACAGGCCAGCAAAAGCACAAATGCCCCCCCTGAAAAGAAGCTGATTGTATTAGTGTTAACAAAGCACCATAGCATGGCAGTGGCTATTCTTTTGGAAGCATAGTCAAATGGTGTAAGTAGGAGTGCATAGACAGAGAAGCAGGGCAGAGAATAATAGCCAGAATCTGACCTCTGTTCCTGCCTCAATTGTTGAGCAGACACTGGCTTTATATTACATTATACTGCAGAGCAGCAGGGCCAGTACATCAGCGAATATTCTGAGTTTCTGAAGTGAATTAGGTTGTCCCCAAAAGTGCACGCACAGTTGTTTTGCTTCGCTTGTCATGTTCTCCCCCGGCTCTCGCTATTTTCTGAAATCAGATTTGTGTGGGTTCTTTTGTAAGTCGGGGTTGGTCAGTGAAGAATAGGCTGGGTAATAAAGTCTTGGCTGGACTGAACGTAGTATGGAATTCCATGAAAAACACAGAAGATTAACAAGAGCCACAAATTAAGGCGCTATATATTTTATATTGGTCTTGTGCATATTGTTGGACATTTATTACCTATGAGGTCATGTCTAAAGCCCCAGAGACTTCATCTGTTTCATGCAATAGCTTTGCAAAGGCGAATAACTATAGGTATGGTCATTCATGGTGAATAGATGAACCCAACCCTTTTGTATTGCATTGAGCGCACAACACAATACAGTCAGTACCTGTGTCCATATGGGATAGCAACGCAGGCTGCAAAACTAAGTCAGGCTAGACTAGGTTGGTGTTTGACACCAGCTATCATTGAAAAAGAAGTAAGTTTGTTAACAGTGACCAACAACTGTATTGAAAATGTCATGTTTTAGTTTTAACCGTGTGTAAGGTGGATATTGTTCTTTAATGTGTGTCTTTTTATTTGACAGGAAAGGCGAGGAGCAGAAAGAAGAACAGGCTTCGGAGGAGCAGCAGTCAGCTCTCTGTACCAGGAGGAGATGATCAGGTATCAGAAGTGACACAAACACACACACATGCACAGACAGACAACCATGCATATAGAGTAGAGTTTCACGTTTTGCGTTGTTGACTCCATACACATCTCACACACTCTCTTTATTTAACTCAGTGTTTCCAGAGGCCAAAGCATTTCCCAGTTCTTGATGGTGCTGGAACAGACTCAGCTTTTTTCCTCCAGTTGTGAATCACCACTTATTTAATGCTTAGGTCAACTCGATCTGAGTCTGGCATTGTTAACCACTGATCTTGATGCTGTGTTTGATTATATTCAACAGACCGTAACTGCAGTTAGGGCCCAGAGACGTCATACAGTTCTGATTTATGTTAATGAAATATATTCTCCATTTACTTCTCCCTGGCAGACTTACTCAAGCTTAAAAACCTCATCTTCATTTCAATGAAAAAGGAGCTCTTTTGGAGATGAAAATGAGATGTGTGAATCCTGCAGGTTTTCCTCCTAAATGGCTGTGATTAGTATGCACGGTCTTGGGAAGAGGTGGCCAGAGTCTCCCCTTTTTTAATTACGTTACGATTCGGGGGGTACTTGCGGGGGTTGGGGGGGGTGATGAAGACACGCCGGGTACAGCAGAGGGAGGCAGGTACAGCAGGTTTCCCAGAACGATGCTCTCTTTGGTGAAATCCAGTAGCAGCGATGCCCCGAGGGAAACCAGAAAGCAGGAAGTCATTAACATGGCACGTACACACACTTTATGCACATGTGTGCGCACATAAACATACTCTTGCCGCTATACGTCGACGCGATTGCATCCGAAGCCATGCATAACCTGCCAGAACTGTCACACTCACTGCTCTGCTGCATTTCAATTTCCTCTTTCTGACACACACACACACACACACACTCCATATTAAACAGCTAAGCACCTGTTAACCAGACAGAGTTAATTGCATTGCTCACCGCTCATCTCGATCTCTGTGCGTGTGTGTGTGTGTGTGTGTGTGTGTGTGTGTGTGTGTGTGTGTGTGTGTGTGTGTGTGTAGTGTCTATCGACAAAAACAGGATTGATTAGCAATATCCCTGGGCTACTGAGCTGATCAGTGTGTGATTGAAGAGGCTTTGAATGCTACATTTGTAATTCTCTCACCCACCTTGAAAAAGGATTCGGATAAACACTGGAGGCTTTGTTGTCTGGACACTTTGCTAGAAGCTGCTGCTGAGTTATTTGAGTTCTCATTGTTTCTCGTACTTCCATGGAGCTCAGCCATGTTGAGAGCGTTGACCAGGGTCCTATAGGGGATGTGATGACAGATTGTGTAGGGATGTGTGTGTGTGTGTGTGTGTGTGTGTGTGATGGATGGTGTGGTCGTGGTGTTGATCAGTGTGAAGCTCAGGTAGATGAGTGTTCTCCACCACTGTGGCCAGTTTAGCCTGATGGATGAAGGACATATCTGCCAGTACACTGGACTGGACACACACATGTGAGCACATAACGCTCTCACACACACATATACACAAACGCACATACACGCAAAACCCTTGGTACCCCAGCTGTTGTGATGACAGAGTAGCCTGTGACCTTCCCAGCATGCATTGCGGCGCTGTTGATGTCACGTCGTTTATAGGACCCACATTAATCATTTGTTTGTTTATAGCCTGTGTGTGTGTTTGAGTCCGTGTGGGTGGATTCACGTGGTTTGGACTATATACAGGTGTTGGTTGTGTGTGTACATTCATATATGAGCTTATTTTGGCAATTGTGCATATTATATAACCTTACACTACATAGTTAGATGTGTGCTCGTGCTTTATATACGTGAGCACGTGTCATGCGCCCGTCAGGCCAGCCCTGTCAGACCATCGACGAAAGACTGATGAGCTGGCCTATTGATTAGTTGCCGGGGAGACGGATGGCGGCCACACATCAGGGACACTTGGGGTCATCGTGGCCATCAGACAAGGAAGTGGGTGTGGCCCAGCGTGTAGACTCATGAATAAACATAGCGCTGGTAATCAGGAGTATGTAAATGAATGTGCTCATACATAACCTAGCAGTGATAAAATTGTAATGAGTTATTCATAATTCATCACGGGCTGATGAGGAGATGGCGGGAAGAGGGAGGGGAGGAACGAGAGAATTGGGAGAGAAGCATGTAGATGAAAAGCTGAAGAAAGGGAAGTGCAGAGGTTCATTAAAGAACAAACAGCAGACAAAACTTTGTTTGTGTCTGCTGAAACTGTATTCTCACATTAAACAATAAACTGTGTTGATTGTGCGGTAGAATGGTTTATCTCCACTGGGGGTAGTTTTAAGTTGTAGTTGATCCAGCTGTGTGTGGAGACAGGGCTGATGTTGGAGAGCAGTGGGGCCAAGGATCTATGTGAGGTTTCTTTGATTCAATTGTTGTTCTTTGTATGAAATGTGACCTGTGTTTGTTGGCTTGCTAGTGCTGCTGCCAACCGTTTTTTGCTCCTATTCGTGTTGCTATTTTAACTTGTACAAGTAGGATTGGATAACCACATTTTTTTAATATACAGCCCCTTTCTCTTCAAGCTCGAAGAAATCTGGATACAAAGACTTTTAGAAATCCTGAGAAAGCCATTTCATTGGTTGTGAGTTAGAAAACAACCATAGTCCAACAGTGCCTAAGGTAGTTGAACCCCTAACTATTACGGTGTTAAGGCCACGTATTCAACACAAAGCTAAACAACATCCTCAGTTTTAATGGGGCGACAGCCCACGGTTTCTCCGGTGTGACTGGAGCCAGGTGTGTGCTGTGGGACTTGTAAGACCCAGTGCAGCAGAGAAGGCAGACATCCAGGAAGTGGGGGATTTGGCCTTGGGGATGACTGACTTACTGTGTGGGAGCGGTAAAGCGGTGGGTATACGGGATTCTGTCAGACAATAGAGCACTAAATTCAATTAATCTGAATGGCCGGCATGGGTAAGAGGGAGGGGAAGGCGTAAAGCTCTAAATGAGATTTCGCCCCTTCTCTCCCCTTCACCCAACAGCCCTCCTTCACCACCACCACTGCACCCTGCCTCCCCCCAGCACTCACTCCTGTCCCCAGTGCCAGGAGGTGATTAGAAACAGAGATATAATCAGAGGTGGGATGGGCCCGCTGTGTGTGTGTGTGTGTGTGTGTGTGTGTGTGTGTGTGTGTGTGTGTTGTATATGCCAGTGTTCCCGAGGGATGTGGCACATGTGGCTACTGCTTGTGTATGAGACAGAAAGAGTAGTTATGTGTTTGTGTGTTGACTAAATGGTCTAGTGCCGTGGTGTTCGCTTTCCTGGGTGTGCACACACTTAACACATGAAGCACTTGAATGGACACGCAAGGCAGTGAAAGAGTCGGTTCACCCAAAGTACAAAGATATCCTTCTCAGAGATTTCTGTCACTAAATAGTACAATAGGGATGACTGGAATTTTGTTTGTGGTGCTCACAACATTGACAATTTATATTTTAAAAAACTGGACAGCAACATGTGTCCAAAAACAGTGTTCCTGTTACTCTGGATCATAGACTACGCGTACTCTCACTATTTTTCCATTTCCATTATCAAAGGGTTAAAGACATGTTGCTGGTAATTTTAAAATATATATATTTTTAAACAAAATCCATTCCCCTCCTGATGGTCCAAAAAAATAAAGTTGACTTCTCCTTTCTCTCCCTCTCTGTCTCTATTTCTGTATCACTCTCAGGGAAGAGGATAAAAACATCTTTGACTACTGCAGAGAAAATAATATCGACCACATCAGCAAGGCCATCAGCTCCCAGAAAGTGGATGTCAATACTAAAGACGAAGAGGTAACTACAAAAAATATATGTCAAGTGAAACTGTACTGATGGCATGTGAGAGTTGCTATTAATAGTGCTGCTGTACTTGAATATATTATTACCATGACAACACTGTACTGTCTATACATAATGTGCGTAAGTGGCAGCAAGCTGGCAGAGAGAGTAGGGAAATCAACCATTTATTTATCCAGACGATCCGTGTTCAACCCCCATGTCAGGAGGGATTTAAAGTGTCCTTTAGCAAGGCACTGAGTCTGTACCAGCCGCAGGGTTGGTGTCATGTGCTCTGACCCCTTGTGCAGGAGGGCAGGTGAAAATGATCAGTGGAGTATCATTGAAATACAGGTCACTGGGGGATGGTTCACGCAGCTCTTTTTATGCGTTACATAATGGTTTCAGTGATCTGAAGCCACAAACACATGGGAACCACTCCTCAGGCTGAGAAGCGGCTATTACCATCGCGAGGTGTTTTTTTTTTTTTTTTTTTGGATTGACCCCGAAATCCATTCATCTGCGATTCATTATCAGCCGGGCCAAATGGCTCACTCCCTGCCTCTCTTTCATCACAGCCGTTCTTCAGAGAAGCAGGCAGTCGGCTGGTGAGTTCACAGCCAAAGGCCAGATGGTTGAGGGACCTCGGCAGAGAAAGCTTTGTCTTCTCCACTGCCGTTGTTGTCGTTTGATCACCTGCAGCGCAGCTTGCTCATCAGTAGAGGGCAGTGGTGAAGTTTCACATCAGCACGAAGCCTGATCTGCTTCTGCAGCTCAGAGAGAGAGAGAGGCAGCATGAGGCTCTGTCCCAGTTCTCACTCTTTGGGCGTGTGACCAAATATCCACCTGTGTTACGTATTTCTAGTTGTTGCCCACAAAGCCAAATATCATTTCACACTGCAAGTGTGTGGAGGATGTGTTCAGAACACATCAGGATTAGGACATGCTTGGTTAATGAACTCATCCCGTCATTCATGCAAATTCCACATTGCTCTTGGTTGCTCAGGCTCAGACGCTTTTGTAAACTTATAGTTTCAGATAATTAACAAACCAGCATCACAATTATATTCAAATAACAATAAAACAGAAAAGCAAGAAAGCAGAAAACTAAGGGAGTAATACAGTAGTTTCCTTACATGGAGCTGTCTAGTATTACTGTTAAGGTCACATATAACTGTTAACATGATCATTACAGGGTATGTCCTGTATGATAAAACATTGTGGAAAGGCATGTACTTCTCAAAACCATTATTGGGGAAAAGCAGAAGGGAGGTGACAATGTCTCATTATGCTATTTTGTATGCAATTCATTTAAATTAGAATTTGTGATGAGTCAAAAAAGGATACAGTTTCTAATTTATGTCACAAGTCATAATCAACAGTTACTGTAACATTTGACTCTGAATCAGTTAGATAAAAGTAAAATTGCTTTACAAATAGCCCAGTTGCTGGAGCTGAATCTAGCATGTTGTGAATTTGAGGACATCTAATTTTGTATTTGTTCATTGTTGTCACTGTATCCAACGATTCAGGATTTTCTTCTCTGCCACACCAGTTCATGTGGTGGTAATGCACTCCAAAGCAGTACTAGGAGAAGTGTGCATCATGTGTTGGTTAAGTGAACCTGCAGTCAAGAAAAAAACAAGCCTAGAGAGGCAACCTGATGTTTATTATTGACCAGAATTCTTCAATATATGTCCAATAGACGGCATCAGTACAGAAACTGCTCAAGATTCACCTTAATCCTGCCTTTAACATGTCTGTTTGGTATTTAAGATTTGGATACACTTTGTTTTAACTATGTTTATATTAATCATTATATTAGTGCATGCTGGCAGATGTGCGACACACTTGCATACTTACCGTTTCATACTAACTCAAACATGCAAAGCTGCAAGTGTGTGTTGGGGCAGAGCCAAGGAGAGAGGATAGGGAGATAGAACACACACACATATATATA
>LKNJ01004602.1:0-30311 GCA_002120245.1 Maccullochella peelii | reverse complement strand
GCCTGACTTCTCTATGAATCATAATCAAACACAGTGGCTCCTTGTGACAGATCAGATAGAACGTTATTTTGATAGAGACAACGTTAGCGAGCAAGCAAGCTAAGAGAGTCCTCAGGTCGGGCAGTAATGATCTGCTTGCTTTTTCTGATTTACTATCACCTTTCCTTTTGAAAGTATTTTCAGAGAGTATTGCAAAATACACACTTCCTACCAGCATGACACAGGGTGTAATTTGACTTGCTTATAATTGACAATTGGAGGCCCATTAGTTTACTCAATAATGATTACAAAATGTTTGCTGCTGTATTTGCCAAGAGATTTAAAAGTGTTCTAGACTCAATTATAGATGAAAATCAAACTGGATTTATGAGTACAGAAATATTTTCAATAACATAAGATTGGTTTTTGATCTTATTGATTATTCTGATCTGATCACTGAGGATAGTTTTATACTTTTTCTCGACTTTTACAAAGCCTTTGACACAGTTGAGCACCACATTTTTTATTGTCTTGAAAGTTTGGGATTTGGAACATAGTTTTGCAATGCAATGAAAACCCTCTATGCAAATGGAAATAGCTCTGTGAAATTAAGTTATGGTACTACTCAAAGATTCTGTGTAGAAAGAGGCATACGGCAAGGTTGTCCGGTCTCTGTTTACCTCTTCCTCATTGTTGCAAGTTTTTTGTCACTATATAAGATCGAGTAACTTAGAAGGTATCTCTATTGCTGGTAGAAATATTATATTAAGCCAACTGGCGGGTGACACAGCTTTATTCTTGAAAAATGATCTTCAAGTGAAACCTGCTATCAAAGCTATAGATGTATTTTCAAAAGCTTCAGGTCTCTGTCTGAATTTAAACAAATATGAGTTATTTGCTTTAAAAAGCTGTGATGTAACCTCTATTAATGATATACCTGTCAAGAGAAAAGTACATTATTTGGGCATCCTTGTAACCAAAGACCAACAAGACAGATGTCCTCTTAATTTCAGTCCAATGATTAAAAAACCAGAAAATAAATGTAATCTTTGGTTACAAAGAGACCTGTCCTTGAAGGGACATGTCCTCTTATCGAAGGCTGAAGGTAAATCTAGGCTTGTCTATGTTGCATCCTCTCTATTTCTTGATAACAAAACTACCAAAAATATGTACCAACTGCTGCTTAATTTTTTGTGGAAAAATCACATACACTACATTAGAAAATCTGTAGTTATCAATTCTTGCAAAAAATGGTGGTCTTGACTTTTTGGACTTCTCCACCTTGAATAACATGTTGAAGATTAACTGGTTAAAACATTTTTTGAAAAATGACTCCTCCATGTGGAACTTCATCCCCAAATTTGTTTTTGATCAAACAGGAGGTCTTCCCTTCCTCTTGGTATGCAATTATAAAATAAATAAAATACCAGTTAAACTGTCAAATCTTCACAAACTTATTATTGGCGTGGAATTTAATTTACAAGCACAATTTCTCACCACAGCATTATTATATCTGGAATAATGGGGATATTTTATATAAAAATAGTATTTTTTAAAGAATTGGTTTGACAGAATCATGATTTTGTTATGTCAACTGATACCCAGATGTATATATATATTCATATATGTATATATGAAGCAGGATTAAGCATTTCCTTTTTATATCCTTTGTTTTTTTTACTAATTTAGGTTATTAGGCCTGCTGATATATGTTGTGTGTGTGTGTTTATTAGGATGTATAGATTTGATTTTGTATTTGGCTCTGTTCTAGTGTGACTTTGGTGTTGTGTTCGTTCTGTGCTTATTGATTTTTCTGTTTTCTGATTTGTCATGGTTTTGTTAATAATAATAATTATCCCTATTGACAGTGTGTTGTTGCTTATCCAAACACTTTGGGTGAATGAACCCTTTAAAACATGACAGAAATGTTTCTGGGACCTCTTAAAAATGTGATTAATTATTTCCTGAAAAAAAAAAAAGAAAAGAATCCACAACAAACCATGTTTCACTTCAGATTATATAAATATTTATTTCTTTCATTTCAGCTCTGGTATATCCACATGCATGCTAAACATGGTAGTAGAAGAAGAAGTTCTCCTTAGTGTATATAACTCATTATGTGTAGTCTGAAAACAGTCTGTATCAAAGATAGCTAGCTTAGGTAGTTACGTGTTCTAGAGTTCCTTCACAAGACCCATTCATCATCAGAGAGAATGACCAAAACAAGACAACCTTGGTTTTTGTTTAGCTCTCAGCACTGGTGAAGGGAAAGCAGAGCTATGGAACACTTAAAAAAGGTAAACAACATGAGAATTGTTTCTGGTAAACTCTCGTCCCTCCAACCAATAAATTGTCCTTCATTTTGTTCCACAAGCTCAGCAGGTTTGAATAAAACAGTCGTTTTTATTACAATAATAAAACGGTTAAAGATCTCCAGCGTTAATACTCCCTGGTGTCTGCTGTAGATATTTCTTTTGACATATTGAGACTCATGTATGTGTATGTGGAGAGGTCCAGTTTAACATATTCCTCCACTGTGGGAAAGCTGAGAGGCTGAGACAGTGGGAGCAGGCTGAAGAGGAGCCACAGAGAGCGCCTTTCCTGAGAGACGACAGCGAGAGGCCACAGTTACATCCAGGGTTCCTGCTTCCCTGCCAAACATCCGTCACTGGAGCTGAAGAATCATCCTGGGTGTGTAATGCAATCTGTCATCTATGCAGTGGGGCGATATGACTGTCTACAAAATACAGAACGGTAGTTGTGCACATCTAGTCCTATACAGTATTTAGGCTAGGCGAGCATAGCAGCTTCAGTAAAGAAAAAAGCAGAGAATATCCATTTGGGATGCACCAATCCAGTCCATGGGTAACAGTGCCGATACCATCATTATAAAAATTCAGTGGTACTATTATTAGTTATGTTCATTCAGTCATGACAGGCCTACAAATTGGTACTGGGGAAAGACAAAGTTAGACTGGTGCATTCCTTATAGCCGCACACTATGCAGAGATTCCAATGTTAAATGGAATCAGATTATTATGCTATAAAATAACTTAATCAAACTGACATTTTTGACAAAATCAAAATGTAAAAATCTGATTTATTTCTAAGTTGCAAAATATATAGATTTATATAACTGCCACAATGACTTTTCAGTTCAGTTCAAACACTGCCATAGTGATAAAATATATATATATATATATTTTTTTTTTCAAATTGCTAACACATAATACAGTATCCCTTTTGTGATCATTTTCATAGCGGCAAGATTATGTGTACTGTAAAATCTACAGTACCACAGGGCTGAACCATCTGATTGGCTGAAATGCACCCTTCCACTGCTCTGGTTTCTGGCCAGGGTTGCCATGTCTGCCTTGTATAAGCAAATGTGGGTGTTTTTCTAGTAAGTTTAATTTTAAAATTGGCAGTTTCCACATATTCAAGAACCCCAGAGTTTAATTAAAAATGTGGCCCCCTGTAACTGTAATGATTATACATGTCCTACATTTCTGAAGGACCTTTTCCTCTCTTTACAATTATTTTCCAGCCAGTGGGGTCTATTTAATCTTGGACAATGTTGTGATATTGAAATATATTTAAATATTGTCGTATATTTATCAATTTTTATGATTTCTATGATACTGGTTTGTTTTATGACAATGTCTTGTCATATTGAAAGTATTCATCTAAATAATTTTGGTTGATTGGTTGTCTGTGACGTTAGCATGACGTAATCAATTTTATACTTTCATAGACCTTGCCCTTTTCTCATGTTTTGCCTGGTGTTCGACTTGGTAGGATTGAAACATTGCTGTTCACTTCTAATAAAAGTTCAGGATCTATGTTATAGTGTGGGGATAGTCTCTGCTTTCCCCTTGATCTACAAAACTATTACATTTCAGTTCAAAAGTATTCTGCACAATAACTACAAAATATAGGGAGTCAAATATGTTTTTAAAACCTGGACATCACTACTTTTCTGAGACATTCCTGTCCTTCCCACATGTATAGGAACCCTGCAAATATAGTCAACAAAAAGGAAACAAACAACAGTTCAATAGCTGACACAGCACTCAGGAACATACACACTGAGTGAGAGGTAAAATATCTTTCCTGTACACGTTAGCAGCTATATACAGATGACAAAACCATGGGGACAAGCCATGTTAGTCAGATACCATATATACAGGATGGACTCGCTCTGTTTCAGAGTTCTAGGTAAAGAAGTTATATATATATATATATAACTTCTTATATACACAGCTTCATCAGTTCATGCATAGAGGAACTAGACTGAGAACACAATGGCTACATAACATACTGATAAAGCTCACGGTGCTGCATGGAGGTGTGCTCATGAAATATTAAAACCACACTTATTTTAAAAATACTTAAATGAAACCAAAGCCTGCAGTGAGAACACAACAAATGAATGAGTATTTACTGATTCATAAACATGGATATTCATGAAGATCTATCAGTGAACTGATAGAAATACTTAGTCATAGCTCAGTGGCATCAGAAAATTATATTATTTTCAATATGCATGTTTGCTACCTGACAGAAGTCAGTAATGAACAAAAAATAGTGATGACATAAAAAACAACATGTGGCTGCAGAATGGGAGACATTGGTCCCAGATTCAGTCCTGCTTCAAACAAGAAACCAGCCCTCTGACATCCTTTAAATGTCCACGAACGCTTCACTCCTCATCCTCCTCCAAGTACCTTACACTCTCCCTCCTGTCCATTAAAAGGGTTGGACTGAGTACAGGAGTGTATGTGGAGTGTGTGTATGTGTGTAAATTCAACTATTTCTACACACAAGTGCCGCATTCGGAGTGTGAAACATCTCAATGTCCAGGTTTACTTGTGGAACCTCTGGAAGTAAAGGGTGGAGTCGTCAAACAGCGGGTTTTTCACCTCCATTTCCCCTGTCTACAGGTGGACAGAGAGAATAACAGTTCATTATCACAAAGGAAATGTTTCTCTGCTAGGGGTTTGATTATGTTTAAGATATGTTTGCACATACGAATTACATTTTGTGGATCTATAGTACATGTTAAACATAACAAAAATTACAGTACATATACAGAGTATAGTATAAAAATGATATTACAGAACTTACTACTGGTTTCTTAAAGGATACAAAAACAATTGCACACATCTACAGTACAACTACTATGGTGCCATCCAGCATCAGTAACTTTATTAGCATTTAAGCATGCTATTGACTGGTTCAGGGAAGTAAAATGCTACAGTACTATGTTTTACTGTTGGGTTTGGGATCAGAGAATTGCTTAAACTGATATGTTCATTTTGTTTTGATATGTCTTTACAAAAACACATTTAAATAGGTTTTAAATTCATTTCACAGTATAAACGTATTTGGAGAACCGTCCATGATCTTCAAAATGGAATAAAATAGTACACCATATTGGAATTTGGAGGAAGGTAATGAAACTGATTTTGTGTTGCCTATTTTCAAGGTGTAATATCATTAAAGCTCCAATAATGGAATGGATAACTGAAAACACAATGTCTGATATATAAAGACCTGGAACCAGCTTTGGACCTTTTTTCACAGCAAACGTTTTGACTTATCATAGCCGGAAAAGCACAGGTGTAACTAATAACATTAATGACATGTCAGTTCCATTAAAGCTGCATTCAATTATTTCTTTGGCCATTTGGGGGAGTTAGCAATTTACCAATTTAGACTTCCAGCAGACACAGAGCAACATTAGCATTCATTTAGAGTTGTGTCTCTGGTGACTTGATGAATGTAAGTCCAGTATTCACTCTCCTTTTAGCTCCGGTTTGCTCTCCTCCGACTCCTGAGAGAAATATCTGGCTCTTTAGCTGCTAAGCAATTTGTTACTATGAGCGACACCTTTCACATGGTCATTTGAGCCATTGTTAATATAAAAATGATTAATTTGTGCATTTAAAATGAATGAATATTATATTATTACATACATTAGTGATATTATTATTATTATATTAGTATACAGTTATTTGCCAAATTTTATTCTTTAATTCTGATTAAGGGCTTCCTACTGACAACAATGACTCAGCATTGTGGATGATTATGCTGACCTGATGATATACACAGTATACCTTTCAATAAAAGTTCAGATAATAATGCAGACTTTACTCACAGGTGCCAATCCAGGACACTCGTACACTGTGAAATCTCCGTCCTCATTCTCCTCATCTGTCGATGCCCCTGAGTCAGGAACTTTTGGCTCATCCCTATGTCTGCAGAGGTCACAGGCACACAGACACACAGTCATAAAATATTCAGAGAATAACACAGATTCGACGAGGCAGGGCTGGGCTCGGAGGGTGACTCACTTCTCCAGGGAGAGCATCTGCTGCTTCTGGTGCTGGTAGTGGTACATCTGGGCACTGTGGGCCAGCTTCTTGTCCCCAGGCTGGAACATGTCAAGGGGCAGATGGGACATAAGAAAGTCAGTGGCATTCATCCACATCCAGTCACACTGTTAAGCTGACATTCACGTAGCAGCATGTGTCCGTTCTGCACATGTTCAAGTTCTGAAACTGCTGAAAAGACAGGTGCGTTGTCCTTTTGGGGTGCTAGGCAGACACAACTAGCTTGCTGTTACTATTTATGAGAAATATGTTTGTTTTTTAAGCAGCGACCCCAACAGTGTATGCTGGTTAGCACTACAAAGTTACCCAACATATTATTTAAAGCTGAATGAATTCATTTATTTTGGCCACTTGGGGGCAGCAGAACAACGTGTAAACACAACATGGTGAATGTGTTAGCAAACTGCTGCTCATTTACACATCCAGCAGACACCGAGCAACATTAGCATTCGTTTGGAGTCGTGTTTGTGTCCACACTACAAGAGACCCCTTTCACATTACACATAGTCATTTAATTCATTGTTTATATTCAAAAAATCTTAATTAGCGCAGCTTTAAACACCTGCTGGCAGTAGGTTTCTGTATAGGTACAATTAAAGATACCAGTATTTGGAAAAAGTTACATTTTACATTTTGCAATTACATTAACATTTGGATAAAAAATGAACATATATGGTTTGGTTAGGAATCTTAAGAAGTGCTTTTACCACGTAGAGCTTTTCTACTCACCAAATTGTCAAAGTTTTGGGCTCTCATCAGGCCATATATGGGGTAATCTATCTTCTGAGTTAGACGCACACCTTTCTGCAATCTGTAAAAATAAATAAATAAAGTGACACACTGACAGGTGGTTCATCAGAAATCAAGAGGTATACAGTACTTCATTTCTGATGTTTCTGAATGCATTTGGAATTGACTGACATGCATTGCTGTGTCTTTGTGATATTACCACTGGTGGACAAAAAAGTAGGACATTTTAAAACTGTGCACAGTAAAAACTCCCAGCGTCATTCTCAAAATGTATGGAACAAAACAAATATCTTCTCTTTTTACAAAATCTTTGTTCTGTCTAGTATGTCTGGGACATGTATTCACTTTGATAAAACTGATAACCTGACTTACATCCACACCGAGAATATGTTTTAGGTATTTTATTTTTCTAGCCTATTTTTCTTTCTTAGTCTTCTATGATAGTAAACTGAATATCTTTGGGTTTTAGACTGCTGGTCAAACAAAATGAGCAACTTGAAGACGTCTCTCTTTGGGCTCTGGGTAATTAGAACAGGCATTTTTCTGACATTTTATAGACCAATTAATCGATTTAATTGAGAAAATAGTCGGTAGATTAATCCGGAATGAAAATATTGTTAGTTGCAGCTCTAAACTGAAGTTGTCCATAGTTTCAATCAATATTCAAAATGTATTTTATATTCATTATTTAATAAAGTCCTAATACTGACAGAAAAAAACCAGTAAATCTGCAGGCTATATTGTCAAATCCTGAAAGGGAAAGAGGTGACATTTGGAGTCTCCTGCAGCAGTGTAGAAAGGGAGGAATAAATATCTTACCTGACCCAACAGGCCCCTGCTACGATCAAAGCCAGCGAACCCGCAACAATGAAGACGCTGCTCATGACTGAGAAGAAATACATACAGACAGTCAGGGGGAGAGAACGCTGTGCAGATCTGTAGGTGCCAGAGAAAGACATGATACCTGACTGAAAGCTCTGGAAATGTGTGTAGTGCTCAAAGAAGGGCTGCTGAAAATAACAGTGGCACTGTGGCAGTTATGGCCCTGCAGTATCAACACAGCATTGATGACAGTAATGGAGTGAGGCAGAACTAACCGACAGTAACATACCGTTTTGTTCTGTACAACCCCATAGTAAATTTGAGGTCAGTCCCGAGATTTGAGAGAATGTAGTGCTAACATTTCGTCAGACAAAGGAGGTCATTTTACTAAACTGAACAGACCTTTGAATTAATCATTTTAGGGAAATGAAATCCTAGTATTTCCTGGGAATTTCTGCTAAAATCTACTTCCAACGCAATTTGGTCTTGTGTACTTGTGTGTCTGTGTGTGCAAATGTGTTTGCGTACTGATCGCCCAACCTTAAAATTCCATTGTTATGGTGATGTTACTAAATGGAAAAATGTTAAAAGAACACACTGAAAAACAGAATCAAATGATTCTGAATGGCTGACGTTGGGTTTTTTTCCCCCACATCAAAGATACAGTAAAGAAAAGTATACTTGTTACAGGAATCGTTGTACCCGTCATGTTCTAATTTCAAAATCCCAGGAAGACCTTCCTCCCTAGTACTGCCTTGACTTCTCCCCGCTGCAGTTAGACACATGATTTGTACCGTACATGACATGGTTTTGTGTGTTGCACTACTGACTCCCTATCTAGTCATAACAACTGATGCCTTTTTGTATTCTTAGATACATCTTGAAGCTAATTGTTATAGTACATGTTGTCACAGTAAGCATTCAGACTTTAAGAGATATTGACACAGAGGCTGAAATTCCATGTAAATGAGACACCAGACTCAAAGAGGAAATCCTCTTGCTTCATTTTCTGCAATCAAGAACTAAATATTGCTCTGTTTTAATCAAATCTGTCCTGGCCGTCTCACTGATTTGTTGGTATAGGAATTTAAATGTGTGAAGCAGGAATCAACTGGGCACAATTGTCAAGGGTGGGGAGTGAAATCACTAGTGAGCTGCAGATCTTTAGCTGGCAAATCACAATGAGAGCTGAAGCTATCCATCCATCCTGTCTTTCAGGAACTTGACATCCTCCCCCCCTCTGGTCAGACATACAGGATTCTGAAAATTAGGTGCAACAGGTTCAAGTTTTCATTTATTCCATGCGTAATAAGAGCAGTCATAAACTGCCTCTTGGTTCCCTGCGCAGCTTAGCACTAGAGGTCATCACAGCTCCATTTGGTTCTGAGGAACTGAGACCCACACAGTCTAAATTATACTCTCTGGTCTTTGTGTCAATATGTCTAATACCTAAGTGGATCTGGATGGATCAGAGCATGCGGTACGTCATAATCACTGCGGGAGAAAATATTTTAAGAAATCAGTAACCTATGTAAAATATTTATGCTGTTAGATGACAATTACCTTTTGGAATTTGATTGACAGATAGTAAATTGTTAGAAAATGGTGATCTTCTGTCTGGCTATAATCCATATTAGTCTTTTAAGCATTTAAACAATTTATTGTATTATTTATTCTATTGCTGCTCTTTTCAACTGCAGCTGTTCTTAACTGATAGCGCATCATGCTGCTGCTCTATTGGGGTCTCTTCAGGTCGACCGCAGGGTAGGTTTTCCAAGGGGTCTGTTTCAGATCTGGTCCAACATTTTGGACCCATGAAGACCTTTGCTTCCCATCCTTATTGTTGCAGTACAAGTGATTTTAATGTCTTCAAATGTCTCATTGTCTTGCTGTGTTTTGATTGTGTTTAGGTTTTATACTGCATTGCTGCAAAAATAATTTCCTCTTGAGGAACAATAAAGATGTTAACTGAACTTAAGCAGTCTCCAAAGCTGTTTTAGTCATCAAACTTTACCACCAAATCATAATGGAAACTTCCTGAACATCGCTGTCATTCAGATGCTTGCTGGGATACTGTATTGTATCAAACCAAGTCTCCCTCACCACAGCGCTCAGGTCAGAACTACAGTTACTTTTTAAGCTCAAGAAGAACTCCAACAAGAAATTAGATCATGACTAAAGGACAGAAAGGACTTACTGATGAAGACATTGTCATTAGAGAGGTAGGGGAGGAGGATGGGATCGCTGCGCAGAGCGGGAGTGTGGTTTGTGGTGGTGGTGGGTGGAGCCATGCTGGTCAACGGGATGCTCTGGCTCGTGGGCTGCTCTGTGGTAGATGCTCTGTGGGCGGTGCCGGGCTCACTGAGCTGCTTGGATCTGGGTGTAGAGACATCCTGTGAGGGTGGAGCTGAGGTAAGGAATAAAAGGTTTTGAGTCAATACGTTAGCAGGGATGTGGTGGTAAATACAAATGTGGGTAAAGTTGTGGCCTGGTCAGTACCTGACAGCCTGGACTCAGTTCTCTGTTCACTTATGATGGCAGAGAGGATGTCGATATCCTCATCCAGCTCAGGGTAAGTGCTCACCTTACCTGGAGGGACACAAAACCAGAATCTGTCACTGCCTTTAAAAAACAGTAATTTATGCAAGGGGTCAATCCAAACACTCTATTCGTATTCCAACCCTCAAAAGAGACCAGACATTTACTGTAACCCTGTTTAAAAGCAGCCCAGCTAAAGCTGCTTGATGGTCTAGGCAGCATTTTGATGGCCACTGCTGGTCTGAGATGATCTGATGCTGGTCAAGGAGGAAAATAAGGTTATAGAAGCAGCATCTACGCAAGGTATAAACCAGCCACCAGCTAACCAGTATTTAAAGGGGTACTCCAGGGATTTAGTATAGCACTTCCACAAAGTCACAGACTTGCGAGAGACACATTAAGTTTCACATTTTTGTGATGTAAGTAACTCCAGTCAGCTCTGGGGCCAACCAAGACAAACTTGAAAACTGTATTCTTAAATGGTTAAAATGTGTCAGATTGGCATTTAAAATGCTCTTTCTTCCTAAAAATCAATCATCGGAGTCACACAGACGAACTGACATGAGCTCTGTGGCACTGCTGCTGCTGGAAATTAGAGTCACTTGTCCTGCCCATTTGGGAATACTGCTGAGGGTCAAATCACTCGATTAAAAAAAGATAACCCCGCCCTCATGTGGCATTATAAATGTGTGTGTGTGTGTGTGTAGCACTGTATGTAGTGCGGGAGGATGAATATGTCTGTGTTTAAGAGTAGAGGGCTGGATGGAGGTGTAAATGTGTCAAATATTTTCCTTCTGTGTATGTTTTATATATCATAGTACTATTTGGTGTGAGTGGGAAAATAGATGTGGTGCGCTGTATATGTGTGTATGTGTTACTGTGTGTGGGTGGACGGCTCGGTGTCCTACTGTCAAGCCCGGCTGCTCAAAGTGTGGGTGGGTGGCAGCGAAGAGAAAGAGGAAAAAAAACAAAAAACACACACAGTGGAAGAGAGAGAGGCAGATGTGGGTGGTGGTTCTTCGGCAGAATCATGAATGAAAACCGTCACTACGGCAACAGGGAGGAGGGAGAGGAAGAGGAGATGAGAAGAGAAAGAAAGCCAGGATATTGTCTGTATGTTGCCTCACAGACTGTCGACAGTGTCTTGGACAGTCAGACTGAATAAAACCTCATGCTTTTTTGGAAATCTCCCATTACGTTATATAGTCAGCATAATTTAAAGGTTCAGTTCACACAAATGACAAAAAACATACTTTCTCCCTTACCACTAGTGGTATCTATCCATGCAGATAGTTTTATTCAGCAGGTTTTGAGATATCTGTCTCTAAGATTTCCACCTGTCCCTGTAAACAATGGAGGTGAACAGCAACATCTCTTTCCGGAAACAGCCTGTTCCTCTGGGTAATCCATAGAACTCACTTTCTATTTCTTCAGTAGACAAATAAAATCAAAACTATTTCCATTAGTAGATACTATAAGCATTTTAGATTTGACTGTTCTTGTGTCAGAAATTCAGATAAATGACAATTATTCAGTAAGCCTTTATGCTTTTTATTCTTAGCTGAAAAAAAACAACATCTAGACAATTGAGTCAAAACAAATTACAGTGTGCTCATGATCATGAAGGGACAACACTGCACGTGGGATTTGCTTACAATAAGAAAAATATAGAATATCGCCAGACACTAATAAACACTTTATAACAACTGAGGTTATGAAGTCAAAGCAGTTCATTTGGCTTGAGTCTTCAATATGATACTGGCAGGCAATATCAACATATATAGAGCTAATGACTGGGTCTAAAACTGCATACACAGACATACTGGAGGAAGAATAGCAAGAGAGAGGTGGCAGAGTGGAGGAGGAACAAAGAGAGGATGACTGTGCCTAATGAGGCACAGTACACAATCACTGTGACTTTCTTTACTGCAGTGGGTTGTTCAGCTGGCAGCAGGGCAGTCAGGACACGAGTCGGTCAGTCAGACAGGTAAGTCCTGCTAGGCAGAGACTCCAATCTTTCTGTCGGAGACTGCCGGAACTGGGATCGATTCTCCTTGGTGCTAAAGCTTTCCAGTCTCTAAAAAACACCGTTGAATGTATACACAATCAAAACCCTCGAAAGCTAAAGACAAGACTCACTCTGCCTTTTCTACTGTAGCCAAAAACCGTTAGTACTTCACATTTAATCTGAAAATATTTAACACAACATATAAATGACAACATTTAGCTCCATACCTTACACATATGGGCCATAAGATAAAACAGCCTCTCATATTGTGGGGACTCATCTTGTGGAAAAAACACTTTTTGGCTGAGGGCTCTATAAACATATTATTAGGACAAATCATGAGGACATGGTCTTCATCCATTTTCTTTTCTCTTTATACAGTATAACATCCTATGTATTTTAATAACCACTATGTATGAAAGAATATTTTGTAATGTTTGTTAATGAATGTAGCCATTCTTTGAAAGAGGTTTGTTAAGATGTCTTCCAAAATGTTAGTCTGCATTAATCAACATTTTAATATTAACAATGGATCAAATGAATCGGTGTAATGTAAACCCACAGAGAACGATCAACTCTGCAGTTCGTCTCAGCTCTCTTAGCATCTTTTAGGTAATCGAGTTTCACTTTTCAGTCTCATCAACCTTGTTCCCAGCAGCATCAGGCAGCTGTGATAAACTCACTCACTCAACGGCAAGACAAAAGTTAGTGACTAGCTGGTGAACATAGTGGAGCATTTAGCCGCTAAAGAGCCAGATATCTTTCACAGGAGTTGGTGGAGGCCAACCAGTGTAAAAAGCAGAGTGAATATGGGACTTCACATTCATCAGGTGGACACAAACAACTCCATATAAATGCTAATGTTGTTATCCATGACAACTTTAAAAGTTGCCAGTATGTCAGTGTTGTGTTTTCAGCTCGTTCCACTGTTCAAATGGTCTTATTTGAATCAATTCATGTCACAGAGAACCAGTGTTTTTATTATTATATCCATCATACAGAATCAAATAAGGATACGCTGGCTGGACCAGCTTTATCTCAGATCAACACAGTAATCACCACTGGGAGTCTCTGATGTCACCCTTTGGTAAAATACATGACTCATGTGTAGAGGAAGCACACAGAGGGGCAGGAACACTGACGACACACTTGTCTGTGCTTTTGCCCATAATTAAAGGGGATGTCCACTCATTTTACACACAATGAGAGCCACTAGAATCGAAAGTCAAATCCCTTGAATACGTAAACATACTGGGCCAAGAAAGCTGATTCTGATTCTGAAAACACTGTTCATCCTATGAAAACAGTTTGAGAGATCTGAGAATATGGTGCTACCTTACAGTACAGCCACAATCAGAAATCAGAAATGCTGCAATATGCTTCAATAGGCTTTATATTATTGTTATTTTGGCACAGAGAAATTCCAAGGGCACAAAGTGAGACTAAAGTTATTCCAGTGATGCAATACAGAACTATACATATTCACTACACATATCTGTATAGGATAGCTACAGAACTAGAAATACAACAGTGCTAGTCAACCCTGTCTTCTGCATTTGGCCACAAGTTCTCTTCCACATCAAACCTTATGTCCTCACTTACAATCCACCTGGGAAAGAATCTTTTTGAATGCCTGATCCATCCCCGGCACTCTTCTGCAGATATGTCCAGACATCCAGCATTCATTGCATCCAAAAGGGACATCTGATCATAAACTTTCCACCTCCATGAGGAAAAGAATTCCTCTGTGGGGTTGAGGAATGGAGAGTAAGGTGGATGGAAAAAGTGCCACCATCCTGGGATGAGCTGTAAACCACTCTGTGACTGGAAGAGTCACCTGCTCACCTGTTCTCACTTCCCTCATCAGTCACTCACTAGATATATGCCAGCCCACATCCTTTGCTCCCTTGTCAGCTATTTTTGGTCAGTGAAGTCAAGGCTGCCTCCTCTGTCTGCATTTGGGTCCTTCCTTAATATGTATATGTAGCAAACTGCAGTTTAATTTACAGTCATTTTGTATTACATTAAATTTAACAGTTTTCACACTATTATGTAAGCGTGCAAAATGCACAATGCAGAGTTTTGGTGGTGAGAAAACAGTTCATGAAATTTGAAAGATGTGGTCTTTGAATGCATTTTGTGCCAAAGCAATGAAAAGTTATCTACAGTTTAGTCCACATCGCCTTCTATTGTGCTGACGGTGTGGAGAGTTTTGAAAAAGTGAACTCAGTATTGCGTGTTACCAATTGTAAAAAACTGTAATAAAAGACCAGAAAAGTTGAACTGGTACTGTATATCTATATAGTGGGGACTCACCACCTACCTTTAACAGACTGAGCTGAATGAGGAGCATGCCTCCTCTTGACCACACAGCGGCCATGGGAGTTCTCCACCAGAGGGTGCAGGCAGGGGCCGCAGTGTGAGCTGCCTGGCTCGCAGAAGTGTCGTCCTGCCCGGGCACAGTCTAAACTCCGAGGGCACAGATGAGAACCTGTGGGGAAAGATACCACACAGAGTTACTTTTCACAAAACTACTCCCATTTTATATTTTCATATTTTAAAATTTTCAGTCCAACAGTCCAAAATCTTAATTAAAAATTTTTTTTAATCCATTCCTAGTTTTCTTTTAATTACTTTTTAAAGGAATAGCTCGACATTTTGGGAAAAGCACCACTTCACGTTCTTACGGAGAGTTGAAGATTGACACCACTCTCATATCTGTACAGTAAATATGAAGCTACCGCCTGCAGCCAGTTAGCTTAGCACAAACAGCAAGCCTGGCTCTTTCTAAAAGGTAACAAAATCCACCTAACACCTCTAACCACAACCTCTAAAATGTGGTTTTTACACTTTTGTTTTCGTACGGATTAAACAAACAAGATCCAATAATATATAATATAGCCTTACAGGAGCTGGTAGGTAGATTTTGTTACCTTTGGACAGAGCCAGGCTAGCTGTTTCCAGTCTTTGTGCTGTGCTAAGCTATGCTAAGCTAACTGGCTGCTGGATGTAGCTTTACTGTATCATTACCATACAAATGTGACAGTGGTATCAGTCTTCTCATCTAACTCTCGGCAAGAAAACAATTAAGCATATTTCTAAAAATGTCAATATTTCTGGAAAAGTAAACTGATAAATGTTACATGGACCGTGACATCAGCTGTCAAAAACTTAATCACAACCCAAAACAATATATTCTGTTGTTGTCTATTGTGTTTTTGTAAGCCTGCCATTACTACCACACCTCTTTATTTTGTCAGACGATAAAATTGGAACAATTAACATAGGCAGTACTACAACTATTGAATTAAACTCTGACTGTGTGACGTCCTGTGTATTAACTTCATTTTGACACAAATGGAACAAAAAATAACACTAACAGCTCAGAGCTCTGGTATCATTCCTGTACACTGCGGATAGGTGTAAAGAACATGGTATATCACAACAGAGGTGTTTATTATTTTACATGATTAGTTTTTGGCTCATGGATCCAATTTTTACTTTCAGATTTCGTAGTCAACTGTTGATTTGCGTGGACAAGGACTCAGTGGTTAATGTAATTACTGTTACATTGATGCAGAAAAAACACTGGTCACTATTTTGATGTTCATTCTTCAGCCTATAAAAGTCAGTTTGTGTCAAATGTCTGTCCATGAGAACTGAACGGACAATTAGAGTAGCATTAGAATACTAAGCAATTAATGATGACTGTATTAAAAACTTAAACTTTGGGCACCCCTCCCCACATCAAGAGCAGGAACCTGTATTCTGAAAACTCTAGCATTCATTTCACCACAGAATCAACACTGGAAATCTTATTCTTGAGTGATACAGAAGTCGAAGGAGTCTACTCAGGACTGAGTAAAAATTGTGTATTTGAAGGTCAGAGATGAGAGCCCATCTTTATTACTAGGTATCTCAAGGAAAATGCCAGCTTTGAAAATGTCCCTGTAACAGATGAGAGCGGGCAGCCTGACTTCTTCTGGGCGCTGCCTGTCTGGTGTGATATATGACAGTGTATGGGTGGGGAAGGATGTTCCTGGAAGGTTTATGGGTTAGCAGGTGAATGCAGAGCTAAGACAACAGGCAGGCTACAGGATGCATGTAGGGACAACTGCAAAGAAAGAGACACTCAAGGCTCAAGCTAACATATGCTTTAGCACTTTCATTTAGAGCTGAACGTCCTCTTTCCTCACAACTGTTGCGTCACATCATTGAGCGCTACAGCATTAAAACTAAACCACAGTTAAGACAAAGTATGGAGAGATGGGCTTTTGCTATTATGGACTGTGGAATAGCCTGCTGATGAAAATCCAAAATGCAACTTGTGTAAATTCTTTTACAAGAATAGTTCAGCATTTTGGGAAATGCACTTATTAGCTTTCTTTCCCAGAGTAACATGGGGAAATTAATATCAAGCTTGTGTCTGTGCGTTAAGCACAGAGCTGGAGTCAGGATGTGGTTAGCCTAACTTAGCATAAAGAGTGGAAACGGGGAAACAGCTGGCCTGGCTGTGCCCAAAGTGAAAAAATACACCCCTAAAGCTCAATGCTTAACATGTAGTTTCAACTTCCCCTAAAACCGCATTGTCCTTTTTTATATTTCTATAATCGTACAGATTAAACAAATGTGAAACTGTGTGAATTAGTATGTTTAAACATCGGGCGGAGCCTATTTGCTTTATGCTAAGCTAGGCTTACTGCACCACAGCTGGAGCCAGGGTGTGGTTAGCAGTATCCTGAGTCCTGCTCCACACTTAAAGGAAAGTTACATCATTTTTCAGCATGGGTCCATCATGACTGTGGGTGATGCTAACTTTGCACTTGACACTTGTTGAGTTTTTGGAAAGATGGACTTCGTGGAACAACATATGAGAGCAAGCAGCTCGAGGCTCCTGGAGCTTTCCTTATAAACCTCAATGTTACATAAATTGTTTCAATCGCTTGTCTGAGTTCAACTGTCAACACAGGAATTACCCCCCCGGGATTAGGTACTGTAGCTAATTGCAAAGGGATCTACTTGTAGGGCAATGTGCTAGCTAAAAACGAGCTGCCTATTCATCTGTGCATGCTGTGTTGTTTTGCATGTGAGACTGTGGGTTACTGTCCCTTTAGCACACACACAGACATGAGATCAATATCTTCTCATCTAACTCTCTAAAAGCAGATAAGCATATTTCCCAAAGTGTTCAACTATTCCTAGACATCTTAAGACTAACCTTTTAGATAGTACTCTTTGTAATTAAAATAAAATTAATTGTAATCTTACTGAAAAGTAATTTTAAACAGTTTGCACTATTTTAATTTTTATTTGTATTTAAAATGTTTTAAATGTTTTTTTAATGAAGTTTTATATAACAGCACTTTGAGCTGCATTTTATATATTATGGGTGCTGTATAATAAAGATCATTAGTATGATCATTAAATATATGGTAATATAGGCAGTAAAAATATATATATGGTAATTATACAATTACATTCAATCAGCAATCATCAGAGAGCAAGCAATCATACATCATAATCTTATCATCCTCACTTTTTGTCATTTTTAAATGTGGATAAAATGGGGTTTGTTGGGTTTATCCTCCATTACCTCTACAACTCTCACTGAGAATCACAGCATTGCTGCATATGCTTCCCCACAGGGACTATCTATTGCACTTGTTGTTTTGATGTGACAGTGCACCCATTTACATCTCACAGTGTTTTCTTAGTTACCAGAGGACATCTGAGCCCAACACCAGTGCGCAGTGAAATATAAAGCTGGACTCTTCATCCTGCTGAGCCTCTGGAAGTGCTCCCAATGCCATGGGGAAAAGAATTAGACCAAGCTATCAATATTAACCCCTTTAGCTGCTTTGTCAGAATCGCTCTCGTCTCACTACGGGAACCTAGACACCGGTTGCCATGACGATTGCCATGGCAACTGAGGAGGTGTGACATCATCAGGGGGTGAGTCACCACACAGATGCACAAGTCAAGGATGGAAGGTTTGTCTCAGGCTGGCGTGTCAAGTAGAAAAAGGCAGGGACGACAAATTAGCAAAAGTTTCCTTTTAGACTAACATGATTACTGTAATTCAAAACACTGAAAACAGGTAAAGTGCAAATATTTATAATTTGACAGTTTCAAAAGATCACATATTTTGCACAATGAAATGAGCCTTTCTGAAATGTTTAATCATTTTTACTACTTTGCAACAGTTATGTAGGTGCATGTGTTTATGTAATGGTCCTTGCTGTACTACGATTAATGCCATAGCTGAAGCAGCTATCAATACTGTACACCTCATTCATACACACAATGGCCTGTCCTAGGAGACTACAAGAGCAGCGGCTAATCTATGCAAAGCTTTACAACTGGATGCCAGAGAGGAGAATGCACTGGGACAATATGCTCTCAGCCACAGCATAGACCACAGAGATCCTGTGTGTCTGAGATGAAGTAGCTGCACTCAGTCAGTTCACTGCCACAACCAAATTGAAAGACAGAAAAAGAGCTGAAACACAGATGTCTAAAAGCTTAAGAAACACCTCAGTGAGCATAATGAAAGACTACTGTGCATCCAGCTAGTGCAGACGTGTAAGCACCAACCTGAACTCAGTGACATTAAAGACAGTGAAATGCACGCAAGTAGCATTTGCAAAAATCTCCACCATGAGAAAACACTAATATGATTGGGGTGAAAATAAGGTATGCTGATTCTAGTACTAATACAATAGCCTGATAATAATCAATCAAATTTTACGTCTTAGTCAGTCTGACATGTTCACATGGTAACAAATCTAGTGGTCTTTCATAAACCAAGACTAAACCCTAATAGAAGATTTTGTAATGTTTTGTGCTGCACATACAACCTACATAATAGAAAACCATGTATTGTAGAACTGTCAGTGTGCCAGCATGAATAAACAGTCAGGTCTGTGTGCACCTGTTGCACTTGGCAAACAAAAGGAATAGTGACTGTGAAAACTCACAAGTGAATTCATAGCTCTTTCAACTGCATTGCTTTGAATACGTCCACATTCAGATAAAACTGACTGCAGAGCAGCTCTATCAAGGCAATTTGGAAAAGGCTGTAAAGTGCATTATTGCACGTACTGTATTAGGTTTTCTGTACTTCTATCAGCAGCACTGATGTTCACTGAGTCTCTGAGCACCAGTGACATTCCCACAGTGTCAAATACACTTTTTTCTTAAGTCACAGTTTCCTAGCAACCTCGTGTCCTGTGTTTGATCAAAGAAAAGGAAGCATGTGCATTCTCTCTCTTTTACTTCATCTCAAGGCTGTACTGAATGACATGGCCTTAAAGGCTCTGGACAGGGTTTGGCAGATGCAGTTTCATGTTCAACGCTGAACTGCTGTAGGTGTTTCTATTTTCAAGGTGTCTGAAGACTGAATGGAGATGGCATACTATTGCACATATTCCATGTCTCAACTCATATTTGACTCCTGCCAATTCAGATGGGCAGCAGTGCAAGCAGGAATGGCGGTTTATAAATGTCGAGTATTACATTAAATCAGTCGAAAACCTATATTTAAACGTCTTCACACAAGGTTTCTTTCTAGATCCTAAAGCTGCACTAATCAATATGTTAATGTTAACAATGGATCAAATGTGTAATTTGAAAGGTGTCACTTGTAGGGCCGGGCGATATAACTGAAAAATGTATCACGATAAAATGTTTCATTTCGGTCGATAATTATTGATCATTTTTAATGGCCTACATACCAGGAGAAAAAAGGCTGAATTTAACCACTTTATTTTGAATTGAACCACCTTATTTATCAAGGCATACAGGTAATAATTTAATAACAGTAAATAAGGATTACACACATACAAAGGGTGGAAGCAACTACGGTGATAAAATAAGTTTGTTGTATTTCCGCTCTTGGTCAGGATGGTTTTCCTGCACAGTTTGCACACAACGGCCATACTTAAAAAACAAGCTGACCTGTCCTTAATCTTTTATTAACAATTCCCTCACTGTCTGCGCTCATTTTCTCACTCTACGCTGTTTCTGTTGTTGTGTCACATGTCGATGGTGCAACCGAACTACACACCTGTTAAATAATTGGCTGCTTGCGTGTCACTCGTAGCACACTCCATTATCAAGGGATATGATAGGCTGTTTATGAGCCAGGGTGTATCTGTTACGTGCTTTCATGGTGGTTTGCATTTAATGCATTTAAGTGAAACTATCAAACAATTTTCTTACTGCCATTCATCGTTTTATCACCCAGGCCTAGTCACTCGTAGTGACAAACGGAGAATTGTCATCCGACTCTGCGGCTCTACACATACGTTGTTTCCAGATTGTCTCGCTACCTCCAAGTGGCAAAAAAATCAATAAATGCAGCTCTGAATTCTTGCCTTGATTTACAATCAACCTGAAATCTCATTTTTTCTCGAAGAAAATACAAACATTATTTCATCATCTTATCATGTTTCCCATTTTTCAAAAGAGGATAAAACTTTTGGACATATTTGGGGAACGGCGCCTAAAAAGGTCTCAAGCCTTATTAATCTTTATTAATGTAAGCTGTCTCTTTACAACAGTCAACATTAGGGATGACCCATTGTGCTGTTGGTTTGTACTCCCCTCGAAAAGGGGGAAGCTAGCAAGCTAGGCTAACTACCTTCCACTCAGAAAGTGGAAACTAGTTCAATTAGCATGCTAACATTAGCACTGATTCCCACCAGACGTTACTTTTCATTCATGTTATTTCATCACCGTCTGAGTCATCGCAGTTCCTGCACACTCAGTACTGTGTGGTCCTTCCACATTATACAAAGGAGGGCTGCTTGCTAGCGTTAGCTGTCTTTCTTTCGTTGGTCCAGTTGTGATGATGGCAAATGACCATGAGTTTTCCACCAACCAATCAGCAGCGAGTATCTTTCCAGCAGAGATCCATTTTAGTCAACACAGAAGGTCACATTGATTGCAGAAATATGCCCATTTAAGAGTTATTTCTGTAAGTAAAATTACAATAACATGCACAGCTGTGTCCATCTCATGCACGCAGGATTATGACATCCTAATTCTTAATCCCACCTACCACCTTTAACTCAAGATTCTTGATCACATTCCACACAAGTGGAACGTGATTTTTCTTTACACACACACACATATATATATATATATGAATTGAATTACCAACAACTGCTTCACTGCGAATTTGAACTTGAACAAGCTCGGATTGGCTCGGTTGTTTTTCCAGCCAGCGGATGAGAAGGGTCAGTGATACCTGAAGAAGACATTTGCCTTACACTAGGTCAGGATGAGCCAAGGAGAGACAGAATTATTATACAAGACATTCAAATAATACTGCTTTCTATTCCTGAATTTCACATCCTGTGAAATTAAATATCTCCATCCATCCATGGCTCCAAGTCGAGGTTCACAGGAAATGGTCTTTAAATAGATGGCCAAGGGTAAATTGAGATGCAGAAATCTGTCAGAGCACTTTGATCAATGATCATTACAGGATTATATCTGACTCACACCTTTTTCAACAGGTCACTGGGTGTATTTTAATGAATCATCATTGTTACAGTACGATGCTGCCTACTGAATCTATTAAGTGTTTAAGCCTTATAATGTCTTATTTTAAACCTGTCTTGTTGCAGTGCTCCAGACAAACTGATCTGTGTGGAGTCTCAGTCACCTGAATGCAAATGTATCATCTAAAGTTTTTTCCATTTCTCTGAGGTGAAGTCATATTCCGCAGAAGGAGAAATCATATTGAACGCAAGGGCCGGCTCCCATCACTCAGCAGTTCTCACATTCACTGAGATGGAAATGTCAGGCAGTGGGGAAACTTGGATGGTGTGTGTGTGTTCTCACAGCTCTGACACTGACACTCATACAGAGGCAACAGGGTGCAGCTATACAGAGGCGCTGCATAGTAGGTGGGTGTGAGG
Source organism: Maccullochella peelii (assembly GCA_002120245.1). NCBI lineage: Eukaryota > Metazoa > Chordata > Actinopteri > Centrarchiformes > Percichthyidae > Maccullochella > Maccullochella peelii. The sequence continues at coordinate 7,893 of LKNJ01004602.1, read as the reverse complement.
CCCTGATCGCTGACATGTCTGCAGACTAATCAGAGCGCAATTTACACAGTTACTTTTAAAAGCACATACAGTAAAGGTAATGGAAAAGAATGAATCACATAAGCAGCATGAATTTCTTCCCACTTTATAAACATCTGTACAAACTCTACGATGGGGCTGAATACTATGGAATCAGATTTGTGTCAAAATCAAACAAAACTTCTTAAATATCAAACAAAAATAACAATTTGAGAGAATAAAACTCACTGAAGCAAATGTCATCTCAAAAGTAAAACTTATAACTTTCAAACAAATGATTTGTGTAATGGTGTAAACTATTGGTCTTTTACTTTTTGATAAAATGTCCTTTTGCCTACAGCTCCCTCTGCTTCTCACTCACTGATCAGACTTTTGTCCTCACTGTCTCTTTGCGGTTACGCTGCCAGCTCTCTCATTTGCGCTGCCTGTTTGCAGTGACAGGCTCAGTGCTCCGGACGTTGTTCAGTGCAGCAAGTTTCGGTTTCGACGGACACAGACATCCTAACCTACGGCACTGAGCATTCACTACCCGCTAGCTAACTTTACTGGATTCCTACAAGATTAATAGAATCAGAATCAGATTTATTGCCAAGTAGGTTTTCACATACAAGGAATTTGCTTTGCTATATTGGTGCATAAATAAGCAGTGTTATATATATATATAAATATATATATACACACACACACAAACATCTCCACTGCCCTACACTCAGGCTTCACACACCTTGAAAATAGCAACACCTACATCAGAATGCCGTTTGTTGATTTCAGTTCAGCATTCAACACAATCCCTCACGAAACTGATTGTGGGCTGACTCTGGGCTTGAGTACTACACTCTGCAACTGGACATTGGACTTCCTCACAAACAGACCCCAGACAGTTCCACTCTAGTGCTCAACAACGGAGACCCCCACAGCTGTGTGCTCAACCCCCTCCTGTTCATGCTGGACACCCACAACTGCAATCCCCGACTGGGGCCACGGGATAGTTGAAGGGGGCAAAGTAACTGCTTGAGGTGGAAGGGACAGGTTCGTGCCGGTGTTCTAAAAACAACAGGAAGTTAGTTACTGTAGTTTGGCAAACACCGTCAACAGTTGCAGCACTGCATGTGGCCCACAGATCATGGGGGCCATTTAAAGGTGGGGTAGGCAGTATTTTTTTGGCGTCATTGGGCAAAAATTCCATAATAACCGTCCAGCATATTGTAATTCAAGTGGACTGAGAGAAAACCTCTACCACTGCCCCTCCTCTTGGCTCTGTTTTCAGGCTTCAGAAAATCTTTTCCGTGACGGGAGACTTTGGCCAATCACAGGGTTATTTCAGAGAGACGGTGCGTTCGTATTGGCTGAGCTACAAATGCAGATGCACGTCCCTTCAGACGGTGAAAGCCTGATTCAATGGCGGAAAATCCTGCATCTTGTGATAAATTTCCAACACCTCCTTTGCCTACAGCGGCATATAGTACAAAGCAACACGTCCCGGCTCCACACGGAGCTTCGGGCTCATTATGGTCGATGCCATGGCGCTCCTATCGATGTGGCAAAGAGGCATGATGACAAACAGTGGGGAATAACTTTTGGGGGCACAGTGTTGTGTGTGTGGTGTACTAGCCTCTCATCCCGCTGCTGGATGGCGTTGCAGCTGCCTCTGAAGCCTGGGGAGCCCTGCTCTGCGGCCGCGAAGCGCTGGAGGTTCATCTTTGAGAGACAAGTCGTTGCGGGAGGGACCGCGGTCTCGGTGAGGATCACGCCGTGGAGAGTGAGCACTACGACGGATAAGGTTTCGCAGGGTAACTGACTCCTGCGGCTGCCGGTCGAAGTTGTGGGTTTCGTGGGAGGGGCTTAGCGGAGTGATACAAGGCAGCAGAGAGAGGCTGAAGATTTTGCATAGGTTGCACAGATTTTGCCTACCCCAGCTTTAATGTACTTTAACCCGATTGTCGCTATTTGCGTCACAAACTGCGCTTTTCTTCAGTATCAAAGTAATGCAGTGATAGTTGGTACATTGCATACAGGAACAGCTAATGGCTAATTTGGCATACTTTTAATGGCGTCAGCTTGCCAAAATGTAAACAAATTAACTTTGTAGGCGTAGTTGTCTTAATTTTGTTTGAAGGGGGGGCCAACAGTGTCAGACTTTGAAAACCCCTTAGCTATACTTTTATAGGATCAGGTGATTCTGCCAAGTATGCAATCAAGCTAGTTCACACTAACACAACCAAGGTGTCAGAGCTTCTGCTGATGACTATATCCACATGTTTAAATTAATATTATTTTAAGCATATAAAACATGCCCCATTCTTAGTACTATAAACTGGTAGGCAAGGTTGAAAATGTTCAACTCTTCACTTCAAAACATGATTATTAATTTTTTTTTTTTATTAGCCAAAAGTCATCCTGTGAAAATGGGCCTTTGTTAAGCAGAGCAGCCTTATCACGTTGAACCCATGCAGAGTAGCGGTACAGAGCGTCCAGGAAACTGAGTCTACAGCAGCAGTGGCCTCTTTCACATAACCCATGTGTATGGTTTAGTGGAAGCCTGGTTTCAGCTCATCAGGGACCGCAGCCAGAGCCCCAAACCTCCACCCCTCACACCCAGCTAAAAACACATGAGTGAGACACACCGTTGCACTGGGTGACATGTTCTTTCATTACCATGAATACTAGTTTATTTGGACTCAATATCACATACACCGTCCTGCTGCCCCCAAATACTCACAAAGGCACCAAATGTGGATTACTCCGCCACTGAAAATAGTCCCCAACAAAAGCACAATTTCCTCCTGTTTGAGTAACTTTCGATAAAAACTACAGTGGCCAGCTGTTTTGTGAAATTACTGAGCCTAACTAAAAAAAAATTTAACTATATATTTGTGAGGTGTTTTTAAAGATGCAGGTCTTCAGTAGGAACCAATGGCTATCATTAACCAACCATCCACTGGAAGCCAAAATCTACACCACCACCACCATCTTAAATCTGCCTGTGCATGTGAGCTTTTCTGATAAAAGGTGGAAACAATGTTAAGACCTTTAACACCACAGCGTTACTTATTGTTGCTTTTACTACAGCTGTGCAACTTTGTTGAATTCGTGTGCAAATATGTCTTTGGATTGGGTCAAGTTAAAATTCAAAGAATATATTATGGAAAAAAAAATATATAAATTCAAAAATAAGAGTTCTTCAAATTGTGAATACAACAGTAAAACTGCATCACATTGCAAAGTAAAAGTCTGAGTCTAAATGAATAATTTAACAGTGCAAGATAACCTGTCAACTTAGGCACACAAAATGACCCAACCTCTCAGGACTGCACACTCAGAGCACATACAGAAATCTCAGTTGTTTCTGTTCCTTGCATACAGTTTTACAATCCTGACCAGTTTACTTCTGATTCAGAGGGCCGGCCACTAGGGAGACTCACCATAACACACTCACAAGTGTGTGTGTCCAGGCTCAGAGTCCAGGACTGAGCCACACTAGTGGGAAATCTCAGGTCACACCCATGGGTGTGCACCAGACTGGTCTTTTATCAAATATCAGATATCATCCGGGAGTTTTTTCTATCTCTGGCGGTTTGTTTCTGACCCCAGATACACTAAAAGCTTATATGGATTATTTTTCAATTAACTATTTCTGCAAATTAAACCTCAACAACATCATTTCCTCTCAAGAACTGAAAATGTTACATTTTATATCCTCTCAGTTATACTGTCCTTTACATCATGACTTGAGAAACAGGTTAATTAATAGAATTTAGATTATAATTGAGCTTTAAGGTTCATTCTTGACCTTGGAAATAGAAGTCTGACAAAATAATTATTGTTTTTCCAGAGCTTTCAGACACATTTCATGGCCTTCACCAGCAGATGGAGTTTGCTCTGATGTCGTGGATTAAGGTGTTATTACATCACCTATGTTTGGAATTTCTGTCAGATGAGAACATCACATCCGACAGCCCAGACCATTTTTGAACACAGAGAGGGTTCATAACCTGCCCCCACATATGACCACCTGTTATCACATGACCCAAGTTCCATACTCAGGTCTTTGGATGACAGCCAATCCATGTCCATGACACCTGAGCCCCTCCATTCACCGATGGAGATGACGAGACACTGAAAGCTCTGAAAAGAGTGGACCTTTGTGTGAAGACTCTTTAGTCAAAGATTGTCTTTTTTGTACACAGTATTTTGTGTTTATATTTTTTAATGTATTTTTTAAAAATGTTCTTATTTTATTTTCTAAATATTTTTTCTTCATCTATTCCTGTGTTGTTGTTTTGGGTGGGGGTGTATTGGGGGAATTGTAATCAGTATTTCATGTTTTCACTAATTCTTTTGTTTAATTTATTTCCTAAATATATAATAAATGTTTTTTTATTTTATCCATGTTAATTATTTCATGTTATTTTATTGATCTTATTTTTATTTGTGTTTTTAGTGTTTTTAATATCCTGGCTATGGTTCATGCTGAAACGGAGGGCTTTTAGTGCATCTCAGAATAAACTGTGTGACATTGCTTGGTCATCCAGGTCAGTGACAGAGCGCTCTTCAGCTCTGACAGCAGGAATGTGTTTCTGAGGACAAGCAGACCACAGCCAACACCTCTGCTACGATAACTGAGGCTATGACACCACCAGCATACCCACTGAAAACATCTTGTTCCATCCATTTGTCTAGCACTGAATCATCCATTTCCCATCTCACAGCCTAATGTGATTTCTGCTGTACAGTCTCCCAGCCAGACGCAACAGCACACATCACTGGGTGGAAAGGCCCATAACCATCGTGGCACCAATCTGTGCCTGCACTGACGCTCAGGCACTACAGCTTCAGATTAAAAAGCAACTCTTTAAAAAAATCACCAGGATATTCCAAGAACGTCAAACCACTGACTTCAACATTCTGTATTTTAATAAACTAAACGTCGTATGAGGACCTACAGTCTTATTGGTTGTGACATAAACTAGGGCTGTGTATTGGCAAGAATCTGGCAATACGATACGCATCATGATACAGGGGTTACGATTCAATATGTTGCGGTATGTTGGGATACTGTAAGCAAGGCGATATATTGCAATTTTTTTATCTAATTTTAGGAAAACTGTCATACTGTATATATAGAGTATAAACACACCACCATCTGCATAAAATCTGAGTAAAAAAAAAGTTTACTTTTTTTATGCAATCAGAACAGTGGGATCTGCAGTAATTATCACAGTCCCTGCAACATCATAGCACTACTTTTTGTGCAATCTGAGCAAAGGAATGAACATTTGCTTATCAGTACAAAATACAGTAGTCCACCTCAATCATCTTCAAAAACGTCTTGATCAGTTGATGAGCAGAAAAGTATCAAACAAAAAAACGCAACTAAAGGACATCAGCTTGAGCTAGTGGTTGAAATTTTTCAGTGTTTTCTGACTTTTAATCGACTAATCAACAACATAATCGTCAGATTGATAATAAAATAATTGTTAGTTGCAGTCAATTTTTTTGTTTTTTGATTAACTGATAAATCATTTAGTCTATAAAAGGTGATAAAGTACTGAAAATGCCCATTCGGATTTCCCAGAGAACAATGACCAGTCTTCAAATGTCTTGTTTTTCTGACCAACAGTTCAAAACCCAAAGATGTTCAGTTTACAATGATATAAAACATTTGAAAAGCTGGAATGAGAGAATGGTTTTAAGTTGGTCAATTACTAAGATGCTCAATGAATGATTATTAAAATGTTGTCAATTTATTTTCTGTCAGTCTACTAGTCAATTACTTGACTAATCCTTTCAGCACAGTTTTGAGGCTGGAGGGTACCATAACACTAGATCTCAGAAATGAATAAAAACCAACAGGCATCTCTCCTTATGAGTGAAATTCAGCACAGTCCAGTGAGGATTTTAACAGACATGCAAAACTGTTTGCCCTTCACACAGCTGCAAAGAATGGAAAAAAATAATCAAATAATTCTAATAGTGCTGCAATTTATTTTTATTATCGATTAATCTGCTGATTATTTTATCCATTAATTAATTCACTATTTGGTCTATAAAGTGTCAGAAAATGGTGGCAATGCCCATTATAATTTGGTGCAGCTTTATACTAATTACTAATACTTATAAGTAATCGATTAACTGCTAAATCATCTCAGCTCTAAATCCTATAACAGATACTTACACACATGGCAAAAATGTTAGGCTACCCATAACAAAAGAGATATAAAAATACATTCAGGCATGATAAGGTCATACCCAGACTAACCCCACAAGAGGAGATCATCAATACCACTAAACAGCCTACCATGAGGTCATATTAGTGCCATAGACACAGTGAACGTCTCTCAGGGATGCAGGCCACAGAATACAGCCAGGATTTGAGGTCACTATAAACTCCTGACTGAGGACCACAGAGACACTGCAAGCCCCTACAGTAACAGGATCCTAATTTCATCTGCACGGCCCTTTGCAGCTTCACAACACCAGCCTGTGTCTGAATGACAGCAGGTAGCAGCCGCTCCTTACCTGTCAAGCAGGTGCCCAGCGCCAACAGGGCCGCGAACACCGCTTGGCCGAGCAGCCGCGTCCGCATCCTGGGCAGCGCTCCGACGACTCGCGGGGGACACGGAGAGCGACCGAAGGAGGAGTAGGAGGAGGAGGAGGAGGAGGCGGCGGCGGCGGAGGGGCGTCGGTGCTGATCATTCCCCCATCCCCCGGTGCGCAGGGAGGAGAGGACTCAGAAAAACGAAATAAATAACGAAAACAATAAGAAGACCAAAGCAGTTTAGGAGACGGTGCAGGCGGCAGCAGTGATCCTCCGGACCCTCCTGTGTAGGCTATTTGCCGCAGGGTGTCTGCCCTCCACCGTAGACCTGCAACATGGATGCACAACGCTGACTGGCGGATTGTTTCTTCTTCTGCTGAACTGTAGCAGAGGCACGCAAGTCTGTGACGTCAACACGCCGCACTCCCTCCGTACTGCCTTCAGCTGCTGCTAAAGGTCAAAGATAACTCACCGCTGACGTTGCGTAGTAAAATCCGACTCATTCAGTCTAAAGCACTAAAGATAGACGCAGACCACACCCTGAGTGTCTTCCTCCATGCAGCAGATTTTCTCTGGTAGTTTGGCATTGGGGTTTGGAAGAACTCTAATAATCACAGCGTTTGATAGCTACACACTACAGCTGTGTCTCAGGTCAGGGGCCTCAGCCTTTGAAGACCGAATGCGACCAGGCCGTCCCATTTCGAAGACTCCTTCAAATGCGGCCGAGAATTATATTATACAGAATATAATATATTCTATATAATATATATAATATATATATATGTTCTGACTTCGGAAGCATGGGTAAAACAGTCTCAGAATTCCCAGTTGAGACATTAAAATGTTGCATCTGTCATAAATCAAAGTATTTATTCGGACCAAAACTTAATGTCCTGTAAAAATCAAATAATTTTTTTTAAATAGTTGAAGAAACAGATTATTCACTATTTATCTTAATTACCTGTCATTTCATCACACATCCAGAGCCCACCTACTCCACATAAAAAGGGCTACTGTTGGGGCATGGTAGTACCAGCACAAGATGGCTTCCACTACGGTCTCACACTGACAGGTTATGGCATTGATTACAGCATGTCCTTTTAATATAGTTTTAAGAAATAAACTTAATTCTAATGGAGTAGTAGTAGTACAATTCTTTGTCAATTGATTTGGAACTATACATTAAATAAAGAAAACAATGAAAACGGTGTGTGTTCTTAACAAAAAGGGCTTTAGCAAATAGTGAGGGAGTTGGTGCTTCCTCACAAAGATGTCGAGTAAGTAACAAGCATTAATGGGATAAGAGTGCGTACAGATGAAGAGGGAGAGGAGGAGAG